>CAODLS011094677.1:0-13629 GCA_948243855.1 Flueggea neowawraea | reverse complement strand
CAAAGAGCAGGACAGGTTGCTCCCCATAGCTAATGTGGGCCGGATCATGAAGCAGATTCTGCCTCCAAATGCAAAAATCTCTAAAGAAGCTAAAGAAACCATGCAAGAATGTGTTTCTGAGTTCATCAGCTTTGTTACTGGTGAGGCTTCAGATAAGTGTCACAAGGAGAAGCGGAAGACTGTCAACGGCGACGATATTTGTTGGGCTCTTGCGACGCTAGGGTTTGATGACTATGCAGAGCCACTGAGAAGGTATCTCCACAGGTATAGAGAGATTGAGGGATAGAAGGCTAACCAAAGCAAGCCAACCAACAGTAACGAATTAGAGAGAGATGATTCGTCCAGTTATAGACGCAAGCAATAAAGGAATAGCTCTGACGTCTCAAGCTGCTTCATTCAAGTTTCCTATGATAGATAGAAGTCATACTTCTTTCCCCAAGCGATTTTGAAGCATATAAAAATATTGGTAGTAATCTCTCATCAACTTTATGACGCTAATTATGATGAAATTTGTGTTGATGATGTTATGCATATACATATGATATTTGTATTCTCCTTAATTTTCAGGCGGATTTGTACTTCTAATTAATTAATTAGGGGAAGGAGGTAGGATCAATTGGGTGTGTGAGGTTCATAAATCTTTGATTTTCATGATGGAGTAATTTCTTCTTTGTAAGATTATTATACTATGTGACTGAGGATTGGGTATCCATATTTTGCAGTTCTTTTAAGTTTTGTTCCCTTCATGTGTGCCTAATAATTAAACCTAGCTCATTAGTGAAAGTTGGTACGGGATAAAGAAGTTCGTTTTGGGGGTTTTATCAAGGGAAAACAAGACATGTATATACTTGAGTCAGTCTTGTATTTTCATGGTGTTTACTAGCATTATTTCTTCTGCTAGTTAATTTAGCTCATATGCAGAGTTTAGAATGGCAGTATAACTGTTTTGTGAATCAAATGCTTAAGATTATGACAAGATATTTCAGTTTCAAGTTCATCTTGATAAACTAAAAATGCTGTCCAAGATTTCTTAACGCAGTTGTCTAGATATATTGATATTATACGAATACTAGATCATCATATATAGTTGGTTAGCTGCTCTCAAATCGACTGTTGTTGATGATTATTTCAACATGTTTATAAACATTTTTCTCCAAAATATACGTAAATGTAACGTTAACCATTTCTCGTTTTACTTTATTTTCAATTTCTTTGTAGATCGTCATGAGTTTAAATTTGTAAGATTCAGATTTACATTTTGGAAGTATCTTTTCTGGCTTGGTTCTTACAAAATTTCTTATTCTTGCTAAATGGACTAATCATAATATATATACTAAAATCTTGACTAACTACTCTTTTTTCTCATTCTTTGACAGTGGATTTTTCTTTTAATTAGACTTATATCTATTGTTGTTGTCATAATTTAATCTCTATGTTTACCTCTCAACATTTAAGATGCATCTCTTTGCTTTTATTTATTAATACTGTCTACTGCTATCAGCTTTTGCCTATGCTTTCTCATCTCTGCCATCACCACATATTTGTGTGTAAGGTTGTGTTTATTACTGTAAGGTTGATGTTTTTTAGTTTTTTTTTTATTTTGCTTTGTTATTTTTTGTTTGTGTTCATGTTGAAAATATGATTTTTGTCTTCCCCATTACAAATGGTTCTATCTTGTTATGATTGAACTTTGTATGTCCTTATGATTTAATTGAGTTGTCTTTACACCGCTGCATTTCGAATACTCGTAAAAAAGACAACAATTATTTCTATTGTCGCAAAACTTTATGACACATTTACAATCTAAAAATCTTTTTGCTCTAATTATTATAATCGGTTTTGAGTTTGGTATTTAAATTAGAGTTTTTATTTACCTATTTAAAATTAATGAAATTCAATTTATTTAAAAGAAATAATCATTTCTTAACCGACCTCTTTATCTATCATTCCAGAAATTGTTAAAATTTTTTAATAAAGGTTCAAATCTCTATATCTTTATATGTAATTAGGTGCATAAATTGTCTTATAAATAATTCACTATGATGAGTTATTGTTTCATAAACAATCCAGAATTCATAGAGCAGACTCTTTTAGTATATATATTTGAAAATTTGGTATAGATATGCAGAATACAAGGGTATCAAGAAAACTCATTTAAAAGAATCCATTGCCCATTACTGTTTGCATGTATATTTTCGGTGGCGTTATTTTTATTCCCTCGTGCTTCATAACTTAGTTGATTGCATGCATGTGTGATAAATGACCATTCATTCAATCTCCTTCTGCTCAGAAGAATGTTAATATTGCGAAGCATAATTAGAATGAAGTGATGGAGAATAGAAAAAGTTTATCGATTTTTAATTTTATGTTCTCATTATTTTCATTGTTTTCTCATCCTATTTCACTCTTTCGCTGTCCTCAATATTATTGTTTCCAGACAAAAAAAAAGAAGGAGCAGACAGATTATGGACTGACTAGGGTTCCAAACTAAAAAAGAAACAAATTAAATCAGGGAACCAGTGCGTTTAGTGGCTCTGCATATTCTAGTTTGTCGTGGAAAAACCTCGATCATTGTTGTGTTCTGCCTGTTTTTTATCACACATGTTTTGGATTATCCTCTCACAAGTTGGGACTGTGCATTGTATTCTTAGATTCTAGCTGCATGAGGACAAACCTATACAGAGAGACTTACAAAAACCAAAAAAGAAAAAAAAACGCAAAAATTACTGGAAATACATATATTATGGCTTCATGGCATTTCTATTATTTTTTTTCTCCCATACAAACCAATGCGTTTTCCCATTTTGAGAGAGATACTCGGCTGATATTTTCTTGATGAATGAAAAAGTGAGAGAGTGTACGAGATTTGAGGTCTGCCATGCGTACGGACAGTAGTCTCATAAGCTAGTCAATCCTCATTCTTTCATAAATGGAAAGAAATAAAATTCCATGGCTGTGGAGGATGAATGATGTGGAGTAAAAAAATGGAAACATGCCTCATATGGCGCAGAAGCAGTTAGCGTGGAACTCATGAGATGGCATCGGCTCGGCATACATATATGTGGAAAGATCACAAATAAACAACACAAAGGGCAGGCACAAAAAGCCATGAAATTGAATGCGACAAAATGCAAATGGGTCATGAGTTCTCATTCTGACATGTAGCAGCTCAGCCTCCTGCAACGTGTGCCAATGCTTTCTTACACACGTGCCCCTTGGTAAAGTCGTGCTTAAACAAAATTAAAATTTGCCGGCCTCCTTAATATGCGGTTTTATGCTATTAATTAGTAATGATTCATTATTATAATTCTTAGCTCCAACCAATAATTGACCACCTCCTCCGTTGCCTGGCCTTTTCACATATAATAATACTATAAAAACATCTTCAATACTCTCCCTAAAAATAAAAAATTAATTAAAAAAATAATATTTGAATAGATCTTTTATATTTTTTATACAATATAAATAGTGAATATGACTATTTATTTATAGAGAACTAAGTTTTATTCATTATCCTCTTTATTATTAATATGACTCAAGTTCTAATATAATTTAAATTTTTCTATGGCCAATTATATATTTATATATAATTTTTAATCTACTTTACAAATAATAAATTAAAATTTAAAGAGTATAATTGAAGATTATTTTTATTTTTATTTTTTAAAATTTAAGATGCTGCTTTTAAAACAAAGAATATTATTAGAGATACTCTGAGGTTGTCATCCATAAACTTTGGAGAGCTTCATTGGAGATTTGATTTTTCTTTTAGATTAAGCAGCATTCTTTCATTAATTATTCTCTTTGTGAGTTTGAAAGGTTGTAACCATTTCATTAGCCATGACCTATTACTCCTTTAATTGGTCCTTTTGGGTAAAAAATCGAAACCCGAACAAGTTGGTTAACAGTTGTTTATTTTTTTTTGTCATAAAAGGAGTCAAATATTAAATCTTAAAATTGAAAATAACAGACCCAATATTAGTTGCTAATCTGAAGTTGATTAATTAACGAAAAGTCTCTGTCGTAAGAGTTAAGACCAATTAAGTTTATTTGTTGCTTGTTGAAGCATTCACTCGTTCCACTGTGAATGGAATTAATTTATGTCCTGTGTTTCTATTTTCCATTAAATGAAGTCAACCATGATCGTGCCAACTGTACAAGAACAACAAATATCCATTATCATGCCAAATTAACTTTCTCATACATATACACGCACTAATACGTATAGCACTTGATTACATACTTTCTACAAGACAAAATAGGCATATATAGCTGACCACTCTTAACATTCTTAATTGACGGTCAGTTCAGGATTAAAGATTAGTGACTTGTTGGAACTTTGATGTTTTAAAGCTCGTAAGTCATGCCAACCTTGAGCATACGTTTCCGCGGAATATCGAAAACCTTGTCACTTTGTCTCAGATTTCTCTTCAGGAAATTGTAAGCATAATCTATCAAAACCCTCTTGGCTATACCTGCTCCTTTCCCTGCAATCACCTCATTCTCACCTATCAAGTGAACAACACCGGCACGCGTCGCCTTGTCTATCACATCAATCTGTTTCTCCAACTCATCTTCTTCCATCCCTTGATCATGAAGATAATTAGCCTGTTTCCGGTCTTCATTTCCATTTCCATTCATTCTCTCGTCATCCGACTCGTAATTCTTCTCAGAACCCTCTCCATTGTTGGGAATTATCCGAGAGAACAAACAATCTTCTCTGACAAACTCCTTCAGCTTCTCAACCAGGATTCTTTCAAAGGGCCCTTGCTCATTGCGCACATCCGTGTATCCATATCTTGCCACTCAGCGAAATACATTCAGCTTCTTCAGTTCCACTCTCCGGAAAAGGAACCGTTCTTCCACCGGAACCTTACTAATTGGAAGCGATTTGAAGGAAACAAAAACAATAACAGAGTGCAATGCAGGCACATTTGCTTCGTAGTGCTTGAAGATTGGTGGAATACCCTGAACCAGCTCGGAATAGAACATGGCAAGTCCTGGAAGCCTGCTGAAGTTGGTCTCGGCCGCAATCTCCTTCAGCTTATCTACCGAAATCTTGTTCTCAAGTTCGTAGTAGTACTTCTTTCGGTACGCATGATTCCAAACATACATTATAGTCATCAGAACTGCAGCAAATGCTAGTGGCAGATACCCTCCTTGGTCAAATTTGTAGAGTACTGAACTCAAATACAGAAGCTCCACAAGACCAATTGTGAACACATATGCAATTACATAAACTATGTTGGTTTTCCATATTATTAGCATTATCAGAACCAGCAGTAACGATGTCAGGGTCATCACAAACACCACAGCGATTCCTACATAGATAAACAAAATGGTTGTTGAGCATTAAATTGATTCGAATAAGTTGTTAATTACGGATTAATACGAGTATAAGATTTATTACCATATGCATTGCCAATATTTGCAGTGCTCCTGAAACCGAGAGTAACACCAACGCAGGCCAACATTAGAAGGTAATTGACTTCAGGGATGTAGACTTGACCCTCATACTTAGTCGATTTGTGAACGATTTTGACACGAGGGAAACAACCGAGTGAGAGTGATTGTTGGATTATAGAGAATGTTCCTGAAATCATGGCCTGACTCGCAATGATTGATGCCAATACAGCCACCACAAACATTGGCCAGTACAAAGGGTCTGCACACGTTGTAAATAAGTTAATTATTAGTTAGAAAAATAGAATTACTAATTAAGTTTGTGTTAGTGTGATCAGAACCTGGTATGGACTCGTAGAAGGTGTCGGCAACAAGATCGTTGTGTTTGCGAAGAAACGAGGCTTGTCCAGTGTATGCCCATATGAGAGCAGGGTAGGTCACAGTGCACATACTGATTTGTATGGACCTAACGGTGAAGTGACCAACATCAGCAAACAAAGCTTCAGTTCCTGCATTTCATTCCAAGTAAGAATTCATTAAACAAAATAATATTGCGAATTAATTGTATGTTTAATTAGGAATGTGAAATTGATGATGAGAACCTGTAATGGAAAGGACAATGCCACCAAGAGAAATCCAGGCATCTTTCTTGTTCCTCCTGAAGTAATCTATTATGTATTTCGGGTTTATGGCTTTGACAGCCGTAGGATCGTACTTGGTGAAATTGAAAAGCCCAATTCCACCGATGAACGCGAACCAGGCGCATATAATTGGGGCAAAACTGTATCCAACCTTGTCAGTTCCAAGTCTCTGCACCATGAACAGACATACCAAGATACCTACTGATATCCAAAGAATCATATCTGCAGAGAAACCCAGAAAGCAAAACAAATTATCAGGACTTCATTGCAAAGGTGATGTTAATTTGGCCGAATTAAAGCCATATGCAAGTGAATATGATCATCCTCTTTTAATTTACTTTCACATTTTCGAATAGCAAGATTTGAGATCCTAATTCTGAGGCACAGTTTGAAGTTTTAAAAATTAGTTGATGAATTATAATCTAATTGCACTGAAACTGTCTCGCGGTCAAAGAATTGGAAGTTAGATTTGTAATGAGAATCAATGGATCATTAAATAACGTTAAGAACTAAGGCAAACCAAATAAGAAAAATAGGAAGGATTCCGTCCAATTACTAAATTAAAAAATTAAATTAGAGTGGTGAAAGTAGGTCCAAAGTGTTTATTTGTTCAATATGGCATGTGGAAGAGAAAGCTGAGTGTACCATCCGTCATTGATGTGGTAGCTTGCTTGATTCCACCCACAGCCGATAACACTGAAAGTAGAAACAGATAAACTTTTGTTAGTCAATAGTGGCACATAAGATAAGATAGCATGAAGTGGTGATAGAGTACGAGAGGAAAAACGGTGTTTCACTTTTCCAATGTTGCGACAATTCTGGCAGAAAGGACAAGCCCAACCATGGACCATCAAAAATTAAGGACGACTAGAAAAACCATGCCAAGGTTAGACTTTTAATGTGCTGGCTATTGGTTCATGTTTCAGTAATTAATTATACTATAAGCTCGCAATAGTTATATAATTATATTTTTAAACTATAATAATTTTTCTTAATGATTTTATAATTTAAATTTCTATATCAATGTGTTGTGTTAAAATATGTGAAGAGTTACTCTAACCAAAAGATAACTAGCACACATGGCTGATGTAACGAATTTAATTTTAATCAATTGATGATAAATATTCCAAAGAGTAAAAACTTTTTTTGTTGAATATGTATGTTGTCAAAGGCTTTTTCTTCCTTAACTAGGTGATTTAATTACAAATATATAAATAATATTGTGGAATTATAAATGGCAATCCGGTAGATATATATAGAATAAAACAAATATCCATGAATTATTGGTTTTCGGAAATTGTAAGAAACAACAAGGTAATCAACAATTAAGATAACAATGGGAAATGAGATGAGTTAACCTGAGATGCAAGGGGTGAGGACACCATCACCGATGACCATGGAAGTGCCAAGCATGGTGGCAAACAGAAGGAAGTACTTGGCCAGGTTGCTGTGCTCTTACTTCTGTTTAAGCCACGACGCTCGCTGGAGACGCTTGCTCGCCGGTAACTCCAGTTGGAAATTTTAAACGTCACAGTCCTCAACTTGCTGATTTGGTATCAGTCCCACTTTCGCATATCAGCATATCAGTGAGTACAGAGCAAATGTCCCTCCTGCACATACCATCATTTTGTACGTATCATTTTATTAATTTAATTACACTATTCTATTATGGTATAAGTTAGAAATCTTTTGATCAACAAAAAATTTGGACTTACCGTCGCCATTGTCATTGGCGCGTAAGACGATCAAAACATATTTGATGAGTGGAATTAAGGTAATGGTGTAGAAGATCAAAGAAAGAACACCCAGGATATCGTCGTTATGTTTGATGTTTCCGTCGGAGAAAGTGCTTGAATACACGTATAAAGGCGATGTACCGATGTCTCCATGAACCACTCCAATGCTTTGGAATGCCAGGTGCAATATTACCGACCACCTTACGTCCTTCACATTAATTAATTAATTAATTAATTACAATCATTATTTTCTTAACACTGACAAAAACTACACTCAATTTGGTGGAATAATCCATAAGTGGCTAACCTTGGAACCATGGCCCTGATGACGAGCAAACTTGCCAGATTCCAGTTCTAAGGAGTCATTGAGACGAAGCTTTCGCCATGAAAGTTTCTTGGAACTGAGCTGGAGAGAAAATTCTTTTTGGGTTTCTTCATCATGAATTTGCACCACATCATGACCAGACATCTCTATTCAGCTTCTTGCAATGCTCTCTATCGTACTAGGATCGATAGGATAAACGAAACTACTACGATCCTTAAACAATATATAGACTCTCTCGTCTAATTAATTATTATTATTATTGTTGTTGTTGTTGTTGTTGTTGTGTGTCACAATGTCAATGAAAGGAATTGGGGGCGTGGGCGTGGGAGTGGGGTTCTGGGGGAGGGGCCTTGTTCCAAGAGTTGAGGAACCAAAGCAAAAGTACACGCGTAAACTTTATGAGCAGTGAAATGATAATTTAATTTACTTTCAGAATTACTAAATTGTTTACGAAATAAACCACTATTAGATAAAATCCACTTCTGTATTAAGAATTCAAATTAATTTAAAATAATTATTGAAAAATAAAAATTAATTCATATTTAATACAAAAAATAATAATTTGTTTTTTGTTTACGAGAAGAAGAACAGTTAATATTTTAATTGTCAAAATAATCACTTAATGTTTGTAAAGTTAAAAGTGGAATAATGAAAAGTGAAATTTCAACGGGATTTCGGAGGGGAGAGATGCTGATGGGATTTCAACGGGACGTCTCGTTCAACATCTTGTCTCCCTTAATCAACTTCGGCTTATCAGTTGAAATAATGCTGCTCCTCGATATTTTGTGCTTTCGGGTTCCCACCCTTTTAGTACAACGTTTATACTATGTTCCATACTCCTCTTCATCTTACTTAATTCGGAGATCTTAAATGATTATTTGATCTCTTCCATGGACACTTCGCCATGCCTTGCTTCAATCTTGCAAATAAATCATTTTGTTTGGGAAATGATATATTGTCTGAACAATTAAATAGTAAAAGATAAAAAGATGTATGATTCGCTTTTTTTTTTTTGTAAAATAAATGTTGTATACATAAGCCTTCATATTTTTTTAGAAAAACAATAAGTTCGGTAATGAACCATCTCCTTTTTTAGTAAAAAAGACCGTCCAAAAATCATTGCAATTCCGAGCAACAAATGTAGTAATTAACTAGATTGTTGTTTTCAGAGTGGATAGTTGAGCCGAATATATACACACGATATGATACACCCAAAAAAGCTAAAGCTATTTTAGTGGCCAAATAAAGGTCGCTAATTAAAATCCTAAATTATCCTATATAATTGTAAGGGGTATAATTGTAACAATGGAGGGGGAGGAAGAAGGAAGGGTTGTACATAACCGTGCTGAGTGCAAGGTTTCTCAACTTTGGCGCCTGCAAAGCAACAAAGGCACAGTCCAAGTTGTACAGTAGAGTTAAGATGTCACTCAGGGGCGGGCAGAGGTTTCCTTGGAATAACCAACCACTTTGACTAGCCAAGCGTCACGTGCGGCTTATTGATAGTCACGTGTCCCATGCCGGCTTGTTCTCTCCTTTGGTTTGAAGCTTAGCTGCGTCCCGGGAAGCCTCCATTTTCCTCTCGGGACGCCAATCAATCGCACGCGCAGTCTCAACGCTGCGGCGTTGTTAATTCAGGCAAGTAATTGCAACTTGCTTATCTTTTTTTGACCAATATTTAATACCATCCAATGACCATAAAATATCTCAAGACTTGTGTGCGAAATCTTTCTTGCTTGTGACTCTATGGTATATATCATCGCTCGTCAACAGAAATTAGAAAAGAACAAATATTTGTTAACCCTAATCAATTATTTCTTTTCAAATTTCGTACAATTAATGTAATTAATCTTATCTATGACTCTGATTTACTGATTAATCAAAGCTGTGAACTTGCATGAAGGGATCTCTCTTTTTCCACCGTATGGCTCTATCGGTGTATCCCAACCAATAACTAAATATCCATCTGCTGATGACATTTTTAGTTTTCAAATCAAGTTCATGCTTCTTTTGTTTTTGAAGAAATTCTGTCAGAATACTTGGCTGTTGCGTCTCAAAGCAAGGAAGCTAAAGCAGGAAAATTTATCCCCACTGTATCATTTTCAGCCTCTTTTAAAGTGACAGAATATTCTTAGCTCCTTAGTTAATTATTGCGGGTTGTGTACTATCAATGAGTCAAGAGTCCAATCTGCAAATATAACTTTAATAATATTTTCTAAGAATGCAAAGCATAGCAAGCATTAAAATTAAGTAGTCCAAGTATATATATTGATGTCAATCAAAGAATATTCTGCCTAAAAGAAGAATGAGTGGGTGTATTTTCGTCTGGCATTCAAAACTTAATAACTATTTATTCTTGGCACTTGTCCGCGTTAAATACGTATTAGGTGACAGCAAGCCAATGCTAATCTTGGATTATACGACTAGGTCATCTTAAAATATGGCTTTAAGGAGATTAATTCCATGAATGTGAGGATAAAGTAGCTACGTGGATACACATGAAACCACATAGGAAGTTTTCAAGGTCCAAACACCACGTCCGAATTTCAATTCGGTGAATTATAGGCTTTTAGAAACATCGGACAAGAGAAATATGTCAATAACACATGAATTGAATTCAGTTTTGCCGACTTACGGGAGTTTGTACTAAACTGAAAAAGAAAGAGAGATATGAAGCATGTGAATTCCTGCCAAGTTGGAGTACGACACATAATAATTCAAGCTACTTACCCGAAAAAGAGCAGCAGGGGAGATCTTGCATGATTCTTGCCTGTCAGTATAGAGAGGCCAGGAATGTGACACCCAGAATTTTCTCAGAAATTTTTCCATTTTAGAGTGTGACAACACAAGTGTATCCAAGTTCATCATAGAAAATCGTACCTTTCAAGAGCTTGCTATTTCCTGATGATTTTCTGTTAAAAGAACACCACCTTAATAGCAGAATCCAAGATTTTACTTCTCATAAATAATCCGCCTCACAATTTAACTTATTATTAAATGAACTATGTCTACCACAATCTTCATTTCTTTCATAATTTTCCCGATATTAAGCACATTTGTTTATTGCCATAAAGCAAGAACTTAGAAAATTTACAATGCTTTTAAAAATCAACCATCAAAATACAAAATCTGGAATAAACAGAGCAGCAGTTTCATCTGTAAATAAAAGAAACTAAAATTGGCAAATCCCTTCATATGCAAGATAATATAACGGATTTTGCAACAATAATGCGACCAATAACAGATTACGACCAAAAGGAATTTAAATAATCATTAGCATTTATTAATCAACCTTAAACAACTCATTTGACCATATTAATTATAAAATGACATTGTTTTACAAACATGCATAAGGTTTCTGTTGGTTTGCATACCTTCAGATATATTACAACAGTTTCTGGCCGATATTCTTCCTTCACACTATACAAAAGTTGCACCATGCTGGGAGTGAAAAATTTGGTGCATGCGTCATGGATGTAACCATCATCCAAAGCTGGTTCTCCATGAATCCATTGCCAGGAAGCTGATCAAAAGTGGTCAAATACACAAACTCCTGTCTCGGTTGAAAGCCTATTCAATCACTTTCATCCAGGGTTTCACATTTCTCTGGATCTTATCAAATATAGGATTTTCTAGTAGTTCTTTAGCTGAAGGCCGGTGAGTTGGATCTGTATCTATCATTCCCTGGTACCATCGACAAATTATCCGATAAAATTAGCCTCCTTTAATACAAAAAAAGACATGAATTACTTCCAAGCTTCTTATGGAACAAAATTTTTCTCAATGAGTAAATTACTTACAATCTATATATAAAAGTATTGATGTGGAAAACCAAAAATAAAAAGACTAAAATACCCTTAATTAAAAATTCCTTAAAAGTTAAAACATAAACGTATAAACCCTGAATTAAAATGCCACATTAAATATTGTGTCACTTCCTAATCCAACTATGTGAATTAAAACAGCCATATTAAATATTGTGCTGTAAAAATAAAGACATTCTCTTCAAAAACTTGATCGGAAAAAAAAAATCTCAATTACTAACATTATGTGGCACCTCCTCAACTATCTTAATTACTGGTTTTGGGTCATGACATATTATCATTGTAGTAATATTATGTGGCACCTAATAAAGCTAATCAAAACAAAATATACATAAAACAAAGAGAAAGATTCATCACACCTAAAATAATATACTTTGTATAAATTATCTATGTTTTACCTATTAACTACCTAATTCTAATAAAGCTAATTGTACCTATTTAATTTGAAATAAAGAAAAACAATGAAAAAAAATACAAAGGATGTGTTGTATTAGAAATAGATAGTCTATAGGATTAAAAATAATATAGATAAGCAAAATTGAACTCATCTAAGCAAATTGAAATAAAAATTCACGTCATAGAATAAATAGTGGCAAAAAGTTTATTTTTTAAAAATTTATATCTTGCCCTAAAAATATTAATTTTACGTTTCCACTAGCATTAAATATTTAGTTCTCAATTTGCTACCAAGTAACCGATGATAAACTTTTTTTATATTTGTAATTCAAGTGTGGGGCTTTATTAGGTTTCATTAATAACTCCCAAAATGTTCAAGTATATTATTACTCAAGTTATAAAATTATACAAAAAAGTTTGCAAATATTACATGTTAATACACGAGTAGAGTATAGGCCTTTTACTTTCCTAGGATTTCTTTGATTATTCACAATCCTAAATTGTATGAGGTTAATTACCAGATTTTTTTTCTAGGTCATTTCTCTTAGTATCTAAAGTAAAATTTTAAGACAACTACATATAAAAAAAGTTTTGCTATTCATTTTTTAAGATTTGAATAAGCAAATCAAATTTAAGTTTTGAAATAAAATTATTTAATTTCTAATTTTTATACAGTAGTTGCTTCGTAAAATTGAATTTATGTGACTGTATAGATAATTAAATTAATATTAGTCAACAAAATAAACTATATTGCAACATGTTTTGAAGAAAATTATTTTTTAAAATAATCTATATACTACATACAAAAGGAAAGATGTGGTTCAAAAAAGAAAAACTTAATAGTTTCATACAATAAGTTTTGATAATCGAGAAAAACTGGGAGGAAAGTGCAATGTCACTTGAATAATAAGGTTCTCCACCAAATAAGAGTGAAGATTCAAGATGAACTTACTCGAGCAAAAGGTTTGTTACCCAAGCAAGCATCATTTTGTGTAAGATAAAAGTTGAAGTTTTTGTTACCTTTACAATAATATCTAATTATTTGAGTAAGAATTCAAAGTGTAGTAATAGATAAATCTATGAGGGCATGCTCTGATACCACCCTTGCCACGACCCATTCCCGAGACCATGACGGCGTACAAGGTGAACCGTCTATGGAATCCCAGCCCATCTCGCACAAGCCTCATAGTACAGAACTTCTACCCAAATATCATATTTAGAGAAATATGAAAAACAAATAAAAGTATAATATTTGTTTATTAAAAACAAAACATATATAATATTAAGTGCGGAAATTATTTCAAATT
>CAODLS011094463.1:0-11654 GCA_948243855.1 Flueggea neowawraea | reverse complement strand
AAATCCCACGAATCAATACTTGATCTTCAAGCTATTGGTCTCAAACAACCATAATCTAACTCTCATTAACTCGTATTCCATCAGAAATAGAAAGATCTGAACCCAAATCCCAAGTTTGGTCGGAACCCTAGAATGCCCAAATGCAACGCAAACTAAAGAAAAGAAGAGATTAATGGATGATTCTTACCTCTAGATCCGTTGTAGAAGCAAGGAGAAACAAACAAAATCACAGAGAAGAAAATGAGAAAGTGCTCTGGTGGTTGAGATGAGTTATGACCGAAGAAATGGTAGATAGGGGTATTTATAGGCTCATGGACTGACATGTTGCGTTTCACGCATAGTCGCCCAGAAAGAACACATCTACGTGCATAATAGGGGTTCTATGTACGTAGAACCGTGCTCTACGTGGGTATCATCCCACACAATGTACGTAGACGACAGATCTGAAGCCCCTCATTCATATCTACAATCTACGTGAGTTCCACCGCCTACTGTGTGCGTAGAAGGCCTCGACATGCTCACAGGTCACACTCAAAGGATGAACAACGTGCACAGCAATCCATACAACGCACACAGTAGAAACAAGGCATACTCTCGGCATAGTACTCCATACTGTGCACGTAGATGACCTCTAGTGTATGTTGCACTCAATGAACATTCACGGTCAAGTTTCAGGCCTCTACTACGTGCACAGTACCCTGTACTAAGCACGTAGATGATCTCCAATGTGCAAAACACATGCAGCACAACCCTCAAACTCATTCCAACTCGAAATCACTTCGGAATACTACGAGATTCTGGATAAAATAAGCGGGATATTACATTTGTCTTCCTAATCGATTTTTCCTCCTCCCTCTCCTCATGTGCCTTCGCCTCCCATTCTGCCTCCTCCGCCTTCTCCCTTCTCCCCTATTCTAAATCAGATTCCTGACGGCAATGTTGGTGATGTAGACAACAGAATGAGTGTTCTCTTGGAATAGGCAAACAGTAGCGAGTTCATCAAGCTGAAGTTTTGTGGGAGTACTGACAACAAAAGCCGATGTAGAGTGGATGTCAGCAAAGATAAGAGAGAAGGACAAAACGAATAGGTGCAGAGGAGAAGGACAAAGTGAAGAGGAGGTTGGGGGAGGGGTTCTCAATGTACTAGTTTTGATTTTCTTTTGCAAGAATCTAGGCGCACATACCTAGCAAATTTAGAAATTTTTTTCTAGGCAGAGACGACCAGAAGGAGGTCACGAGAGTACATCAACGAGCAATAATTTGGAGAAAATGCCAATAATTTTATCAAGATAAAATCAACTGAATATGCAAAAGAAATGATTTGGAATCCATTCCTCTTTACTCAAATCACGATTTCTTATGTGCAACAAACCATAAAATGAATCATCATTGTATTTGTCATGACCCATAGCAGGCCCGTGACCGACATATGAGGTGAACCATCTGTGAAAGTCTGGTCTATCTCGCACAAGCCTCAAAGATCAAAACATACTACCCAACAATTCAGATTATTAAAACATTTGTTAAAAGGATTATTAGTAGAAAACATGATAAAGTATATACGACTTTATAAGAAATCAAATTTTTGAATAAATATATCAAAATCGGTGTAAATCCCATACAGCAAAACGGTAGCCCAACAATCCAACTGCATCTTGTACGGAGCTCTAACAATACAAAAGACGAGTCTGGACAAAAGGACATCACTAACCAAAGGATGTCTCACTGGCATCAGGATGCGGAACAGTTGCCGAAGCCAAAATCTGTAAACCTGAGATAAAGGAATCAAGTAAACAGAGAAACAAAGGGGGTCAGACCCAGTGAGGAATAACACTTCAGATCGCCTCATACGTGCCTCACAAAGACTGTTTTGAAAACGATTCAAAAATACCACAACCAAGTATAATTATGTATATGTATATACACGCTATATTTATATAATAGTCTTTCAAAAATCGTTTTGCAAATGTTCGCAAAAAAAGCAACAACATGCAAATAGGCATAACAACCAGTTTTCAGTTTCAGATTCAAAACATATATCCAAATGTATGGGGCCAAAGCAAAGGTGTGCATCTGGCACTAATAACAGACGATGTGGACTCTGCCACTATCAATATCAAATCATGTGTTGGATCAGAACACATGGCTACCGACATCCCTAGTAGCTGTGATTTCTCAAAGTATTGCTATACCAAATGTCACGTTGTACACCCATAACAGAGGAGTCTCATAACAGAAAACCAAAACATACTAATATATAGTATGAAAGCAAAGCATGTGAAGAAGCATTAAAATCAAAGAGGTGACATATATATATATATCAGTTCAAAATAGAGTATTGACTAATAACACGTAATCGATTTATTAACTTAGCCAATTCTTATATTAGTCCAATTTCAAAGTATGTTCATCATAACAAAAACCATAATAGAAGTTTCATGACACAACCTATGTGTCTGAAGCTACTATCCACTTACCTGGAAATTCAAGTGCAATCGCCAGTCAAGCCCCACTCACTGGTGGCTGATCTTGTAGGCAAGAACAAGAAGATGCAGTACTGTAGCAATACCAAATGTATAATATAAAAATGCAAATGCAGACTCTCAAAGATCCCAAAAATCCATATCGAGTCATAATCTATCAATTTGGACCCAAAATCCATAATCTACGTAAAATTAAAGTTTGGTTCCTGACTAGTATAAAATTACGTTTTAGTCGACAAGACTTGAAAAATTACAAAATAGTCCTCAAAGCAAACTGGTATTACTAACTAGCCCTCCAAATAGTCAAAATCCCCAATAAGAATCCAAACTCTTGGAAATTACAAATGTGTAAAATTACAAAATTGGTCCCTTGGAACCACATCTTACTGGAGAAACTCCAAGGCTTACTCGAGTAAGCAAGTCTGGTTATTCGAGTATTAGGTGTTGCGTCTTACTCGAGTAAGCCAATCTGTTTACTCGAGTAAGACGTAAAACCTATTACTCGAGTAAGCATAAACACTACTCAGAAATTCCCAAAGCTGATCAACTCTAGATTCTACAGATCAAAAACACTCCCTACAACCCATATTGGCTATAAACCACCTCCTGAACTCAAATCTATGATCAAATCCATCAAGACAACTCCAAATCGATGAGAAATTCCCAAACCAGTTGGAAGACCTAACCCAAACACAAACCACACCAAATCTTATGATTCCAAGCTTAATCTAAGTATATTTAGACTCCCAAATCCATAACCTAACATTCCCTAACTACAATTTCAACAGAAAATGAGATAACCCTAACTCTCTATCATTTTCATCCAAATGATCATGTAATGATTAAATGACAAAAATGATGAAATAGAAGTAAAAGAAGGTCGATCTTACCTCACAAGATGGTTAGGAACTTTGGGCTAGCAACGAAAATGACTCATGGACGGATTAAGAGTGTTTAGAGAGAGAAATGAGAGTGAAAAGTTGAATGGGTCAGGTGTGGGTTTATATAGACCCCTTCCCAAAACCAGTGCTTACTCATGTAACACGTTCCCAGTTGTTCTTATCCCAGAACACGGCTTACTTGAGTAACCAAACGACTCACTCGAGTAATCCACCCCTCATATCACTCGAGTAACACAAAATCGTTTGCTCGAGTAATCCATGGTCTATCTAACTCGAGTAATACCTTGATGCTTACTCGAGTAACATCTCTCTAGATCACTAATCATCAACTCGACACTCCAAATGTTCAAGGCCCAAACGGGAGACTACAGAGAGCCTTATTGGAAACCGACGGGATATTACAATATTGCTTGATTTGTACTAGTATAATTCAGCTTCCATTCGAATCCATTTTTGTTTTCTCCTCGTTTTGAAGTAATGTTTTGATCTAAGGTTATGTCCTCTTTGTTGTTCTCTCATTATACTCTGTCTGTACTCGAGTTGTTCTCCACATATTTTCTTTTTTATTGGTCAAAAGAGCTTCCATTAACACTAGTTTGTACTTGGGTTGTGCTCACGTAATAAGGAAAAAATTAAACTTTTGGTCAAGTACTCAATTTTGTTGGTGTTTGTTGTTATACTAAGTGTACAAGTGTTGTTCTCCACATGTACTCTTTACTAATTAATTTAGCCTTCATAACGATACTTTGTACTCGAGTTGTACTCCACAGGTACTCGAGTTGTACTCTATACTCGGGTTATACTCCAGTTGTACTCTTTTTCATTGTTTTAAATGGTTTGGTCAAAGTACGGTCAACGCGTAGTTAACACGCGGTCGAACTGTTGTATTTGTGAATATTTTTTTCCGTGTTTCCATTTTTGGTAAGTTTTTTTAATTAGTGTGATATTGTAGAAATTGTTTTTTATTTTGTTGCTCATTTTGGTACATCACCCAATAATGTTTGAAGACTAATTAATATATATTCAGAATAAACATTTCAAATAAATCTGTGTTTTATATAAGGTAAGTTGTTGGTGATAAATAAGGAAGTTTAAGATAATGTTGGAATAATGTTTGGATTAAGATATAGAATAGTCAAAATAATATTGTTGTATGACAATTTTTTTCTACATTTTTTAGTAAGTATTTTCGGTATAAACTGAAAAAAAAACTTTTTTAATGAAATGTTGAGAAAATTAATGACGTTTTTTATTTCAATATTTTCTGTTGTTAACACGTGTAATTTTATTGGATATTAAATAGGACAATCTTGCTACCACACAGAACCGTAAAACGAGTAATTAATTAAAACCATTATATTACATGTATCAATTTCCAATCACTTAGTTTCTATGTATATGTAAAGGAGAATCAATTGCAGAGAAAAATAAATCTTTTTTTTAGCAAATTAACGTTCGAATTTAATGCTTTGTCCGTATGGAGATAAATTTAGTGGCTGCATGTTCTAGAATGCTGCTGTCATTGAGATTAGATATTGAATAAATTAGTAATTTAAAACTTAAAAGAAAAAACAGATAATAATTTTTTAAAAAAATTTACTTTATCATCTAATACATGTCTTCTTTTACACACAGTACCATGAAGTTCCACAATCCTAAATCGCTAATATACTTTTTGTCACCCATTTAATTACAACATAATAATGCAATATTTAGCTTGAGAATGATAGTCTAAGGGCACCAGACATAAGTAAAAACAAATAAAGAAAAATATTTGTTTGACTAATTGAAATAATTTACATGATAAATTTTGATTGATACAGGTAGGTTAACGAAGAAATGTACGTGGTTAAGCATTAACATGGGTGCTAGAGTGACCAAATATTGAGAGTTTACATATGTTGTCACAAAAGACAATTTATCCAAGCAGAGAGACATGTAATCAACTTAACTCTTTTCTCTTCCGAATCTCACCCACGTGACAGATGTGTCGAAGGTCGTAAATCTTGCACCTTCATCAACTTTCACAGCCGAAAGGGACGATTTACTACCGCGAATCAAATCAGAATAGAGGCTAAGTTTTTTTACCGTCGTGAGTTCTCCCTTTGGTACTCGTTCAATGTTACCTTGCTCAAATCATGTCTTTTCTCGGTTCTTTTCCATCTTCTATGATTGAAATTATGCATTTTCGCTCCCTACTCAACCAAACCAAATTTATATCATAAGACATGCAATTAATCCAAATGTTTTTAATAAAAAAAAGGTAAAATCACCAAATAATATCTTTTTTTTCAATAAATACCAAATAATATCAATATATAGTACATGCATCACATGAATTAAAACATTGCATAATTAATTTCGTTTTTTCAATATATTGTTAGAGACCTGAGAATTTATATGAAAATGTAACAATACATCGGTGGGAGAGTTAGTTTTTTTTTTTAATGAAAGAGAGTGATACCTCACTAAGTATTATTGATGGTGAGAGAGTTAGATTTTAAATATAAAATAAGTGTGGACCGAGTAATTAAGTTATTTTACAATTATGTCGAACTAGGTGTATAGATAATGATCAATCAGTTACCATTAACTTCTCGTACATTTAGGCATAATTATGTAAAGAAAATACAACAAAATGATACAAATATGAAGAAATACAAAATTCTCTTTATATTGACCACCCGAAGCTCCTATATATTCCATTTTTTCCCAAAAAAAAAGGGAGTCGGGGGCTACAGACAGTGGCTCTACCCCTACTAGGCGTAACCATGCAGGCGAATACTCTCTACCACAAAATATTGGTTTTACTAGGTGGTAGCCGAGGGAGACCTCACCATGACACCCGCTAAGAGCCAGCCTTGGGCTAGAAGCCTCAGAGATATTTAGATATTTACCGCAAAAACCAGAGAGAATCTTGGTCTCGAAGCGGGTCTCACTTGCTCTGGGACAGAGCTCCTCCACTGGACCACCCCTAGGAGGTCCTATATATTCCATGCTTTACTTAAAAACGTGATGGAAAGCAAATAAAAGGAGAGCAAACTAATCGAAGCCATATAGAGTCATATGAGTGGGGAAAAAAAGAAAGGAGAAAGAAAGAAAATAGAGGAAGAATAGATTTGGCAAGAGAAACCAATAGAAAAGTTAGAAATTAAAAAAAAAAAACCGTCTAAATTAGTATTTGTTGTATCCTTTACATACCATCAATAAAGTGGGTGAATTTTTTTATTCTTCTCTATATGCTACCTATAATATTGTGTATTTAGGATTTCCATTGGAATATAAATGCACTGGAACATGAATTATGTATAAATTTATTCGAATTGGAACATGATGTCGTGTTGCTGGTTCAAATTCTAACGAAAATGGCAACCCTGTATTTAGATCTTTAGTGATAGAATTTCACAATTCTTAAAACATGAAAAATGCTAGTAAATATGTTTTACAAAAGTTTAAGTTCCCTTATAATTGGAGATAAGGATCATGATTTATTGCTACTCAATTTGAAGTTGTTCTTAAAAATACCCTATTCTACAGAACTGTCTTGTTTTGGCGCACCGATTTTACTGACAGAGCGACTGACTTTTTTTTTATGTCCAAAACATGAAAGTTTCTTATTACTTCCTTATATGCTGCCAATAGATTTTAGTAATAAATATGTGCTCCTATATTGTTGATGATATAGAGGATGCAAGGTATTGGAAATGTTGGACAATTTATATCCACGAGTAATGCATTTGATTTCATGTGACTTAAAAGTACAATATGATGAACAGTGACAGAGTTAAAAATTCATCTAAGCAAGGGCTAATTCTATATGTATAGAAAAAAAATTTGTTCATCGATAATCCATCTGTAAACCAAACCATCTAAAATCTCAAAACCACACCATCTCAATAAAGCAAGCCAGCCTTAATCTTTTCTTTCAATTGAAACAGAAAAAAAAAAAACATGAAATCTACAACCTAACCTTCATCTTTTTCTTTCAACTGAAATAGAAAAAGCAATTGAAATCGAAGTAAGAAAAAAAATCGAAAAAAAGAAATTTCCAGTAAAAAGAAAACTGCAATAGGAAATGCATGAAATTAAAATAAACAAAGCATAGAATCTGGGAAATTCCTCTTTCTTATTCTCATTACAATAAAACCCCTCTCTCCCTCTAACACAATCCATCTCAGAAAACATTTTTAATCCATCTTTGTGTTTAGAGAATCAACAACTCATCCCAAAGTCCATCCCTTTCTCTCTGTAGGAACTCTAACTCCAATCTATGGAGGGAATCAAAATTAAATTTGTTGAACCCAATGTTTTGGAATGTTTTTGATAATGGTCAAAGAATGTTTGTGAATAAGAAATGTGTTAAAATCAAGATTGAAGTCACTAAAATCATCCCGGGAGTCACAAGTTGAAATAAAATCATTCTATTCAAGTCTTGGATACAAAAGAAGTCAATGGGTGAAGTTTCAGTGGTTGAAACGCGAGTGACCCTTTAAAACGAGCGTTTCAGGTGCCATGTCCAACTACATGTCGTTTTTTATGTTCTCGCTTGCGGAATAAAGCTGTTGTTCATGCCTGTTCAGATTCAACGATGAAACACACGTCTCACACAACCGCACGTGCGTTTCACATCAGACAATTTGAAATTCTACAACGGTTACTGAAGAATGTTAGAGGACAAGGCACTTCGCACCATTTCGCAGAAAACGGTCGAATATGAGGTCAGCAAGGTGTGAAACGTGCGTCTCTTGCCCTGGAGGTGTGAAAATACATTGAAAATGAATATAGACTCATGTCTCACACATGCACGCGAATTTCATAGGACAATTTTCAGATTTTGAAAGCTTGTGAAGAGTCAATCAAGTGAGGTTATTCAAGAATCATTTTGGTAATTTTCCATCAAGTATAAAAGGCCATTTTTTTTATCAGAATTTCGTGAAGAACACGAACTCTACACACTCATTTGCATTCAAGAGCTAACAAGAGCAATTTTCTTACTCTCCACATCACCACTTGTTAGAGCTTTGTTTGTTCTTCATTCTCTACTATTCTAGAGCTTTAGCAATTTGTGTTAATCTTCATATTTATTGAGAGAATTTTGTTGGATTTACAACCTTGTATAGGTTGGGTTTTAAGAGACTAGATTATTGGGTCTCTTAGTGTGATTTGAGCAGCAAATCAAATTGGGTTCAGTTGTTAGGTGTGATTTCAGCCGAAAATCAAATTGGTAGAGTTGAAAGTTCCCCCAATAATCTAAAAGTGGAGATTGTAAAGTGTATAAGGAGTCGTTCTGTAGCTAGTTAGTGGAAATCTTAAGAAAGTTTCTTGGGGAGTAGACATAGACACTTCAAGAAAGATTAAACCACTCTAAATTATGTGTTTGCATCTCTCTCTACTTTATTTACTTTGATTTATTTTGATTATTCATAGTCATACACTTGCACCTTATTACTAATATTTTTACTTAGTCTTTGTGTTTGCAAGAAAACCCAAAAAGATTCCAAAAGTGATTGGAACACCCTATTCCCCTTTCCCCTCCCCTCCCCTCCCCTCCCCCTAGAGTGTTCTTGGTTTCTAACAAATAGACTAAATAACACATGATTAAAATAAAAATTGAAATTCCTAAAATCAAATTGAAAGCAACCCAGATGAAAAGAACCCAAATGAATGAAATTCATAGAGCAGCACAAAACAAGAAAATAAAATTGTCACAAAAAATTAAAATCCCTAAATCATCTCTCCTCACTCTCAAAGCCACAATGAGACAATTCTCTCTCTCTACTTTAAGGATTGAAGCAAATCAAGTGGACTTACTATGGTTTATGGATGGTGACACAAAGCAGACGCAGGCAGGCGACAGAGCGAAGAAAAAGCAAACAACAAGCAAGGCGGTGATGCAAAGCAAACAAGTGAACAACAATGTTGTTGTAGTGCTTTCCATCTGTTATTTTAAAGACCCTTTTTTTTTGCGTCTGCGTGTGTCGTTTTGCCCCACACTTGAAAAAAACATTTAAGTGTGCGGTGAAACTGCACACAAAAGAAAAAAACAAAGAATGAGGGTTTTCTTCTTCAACAAAACTCATGTTCAGTTCTGCAAATCTGCAATAGCCCTAATAATAGGGGCTGAGCTTGGCCGAAAGTAGGTGCTCAAGCACCTACTTCTCCATTAATATTTCTTGTAATATCCCGCCCATTTCGATAAGGATTCCTGTAATTCTATGATTGGGTTTGATGTGATTTTTTGAGTATCCGGGATATTGATCGATGGTCTTTAATGATTAATGATGTTAATCATATATGGCTTGGTGTTACTAAGCTTTGGGAATGATCCAATGTGTGTTCGGGAGCAAAGGAAGTTGAGGAGTGTTGTTGGACCATGGACAACGTGCGTTGCAATGACCAAAACATGTGTCATCTGGAAATGGTGTACAACGTACATTGTTCTTTTAAAAACATACATTGTGGAAGAACAAGGATGATGAATGTACATTGCACTTATGATGGCATACGTTGTGAAGTCCGTTTTCAGAACTGTAACTTCTAGACGTAATTTTGAACCGCACAATGTATGTTGCGTTTATGGAACGTACGTTGTGTATGTCCAGGACGTACGTTGTATGGAAAATGGCATACGTTAAACTTGATATGTCAATCTTTAAAGCATCCAACATCTTGTTTCCCTCATTTATTCACTCCTCTCTCACTCAAAATGCTCTCAACTGGTCTGGAACTTTTCCTCTGTGTTCGTCCATCATTCCCAGACATTTTTTGAGGTAAGATTACATCTCTTTCTAGGATTTAACGTCTCTTTCATGGTTTGATTCATGGGTTACGTTTTTGGTCAAATTTTCTAGGGTTTAGATTTTCTGATGATTCTGAATTAATGGATAATAAGGGTTGTTAGATTCGGCTGTATTGATGTTAAAGGAACATGATTTGAGCCTTGAATCAACATATTTGATGAGTTATTGTGTGGGTTAGGGTTTTGAACAGTTTTGGTTGATTTTGAACGATTTTGGAGTTTGTTTGTTGGACTTCTTGATTGATTAATGTTCCTAAGGTTGTTTGTAAGCAATATCAACAGATTGGAATGTTGGGTATTGATTGAATATCGATTTTAGTAGTTTTGAGAATAAACTTTCTATTTAATTATTTTTGTAAATTCTAGAAAGTTTGAAATAGTTTTGTAATTTTTGGGAAGTTGAGGTATTTATTTGTAATTTCTAAAAATTTGCGGACTAACTTATAATTTTATGTGTTAAGGATTAAATAGCAATTTCTTAGAGTTTGAGAACTAATTTGAGAATTCTGACTACTTGAAAAACTAGTTAGGGATTCCAGAATACTTTAAGGGCTATTTTGAAATTTGTCATGTTTAAGGGACCAAACTGTAATTTTTTGTAGATTATAAATTTATGGCCAAGAGTGATGGATTCACACTCGATATATATTTTTAGCAGCTGTGAGAGTCTGCATTGTATTTGCATATCATGCATTTGGTATGACCACAATACCACATTTTGATATATGTTATGTTTGTACATGTTCAGCGTCTTGTTCCTACCAGCGAGACCAGCCAACGACTAGTGGAGCTTGACTGGTAATACTTCTTGGACATCCAAGTGAGTGGATGACAGTTTCAGACACATAGGTTGTGTCTCGAAACTTATATTATTTTTGATGTGCTGAAATTTTTTATGAAAATGGACTAATATGAAGATTGGTTTAATGAATAAAATGATTATGTGATTTTTTACAATCAACACTATGTTTTTATGAAATTGATATATATGTATTACATATCTGTTCTATGATTTTAAATGCTAATTTGCATGCCAATGATTTATGCTGTGTAAAATGATGATTTTTGTTTTATGTTGTGGGGTCGAAGTAGCCTTCGGTATACCAATGATACATGTATTATGAAATCCGAGCTACCACGGAATTTGGTAGCCACGTGTTTTGATACAACACCTGAATTATTATGATAATGGTAGAGTCCACATCACCCATGTTGTTTTGTGCTAAGTGCACACCCATGTTGATGGTCCCCTATCAATGATTCAGTGGTATTTGTTTTGACTATGATAACATGTTTTGAATATGGAAATGATTTTAATACACCTTCGTGTTTGTTAGATGCTTTGTTTGAGAACAATTTTCGAAACAGTTTTCGAAAAGCTATTATCTATGTAGTAATATGTTATTAATAGAACAAAGATAAAATCGAGTCGAGTACAGTTAGGGAGTAAGAATTACTATGTTGTAAAAG
>CAODLS011094435.1:0-10916 GCA_948243855.1 Flueggea neowawraea | reverse complement strand
GTGGGCATATTCTCATCACTATGAAAGGCAATTTCAACATTCCTCCTTGACTTTGATGGTGATAAACTATTTTCATCGTCGTCGTTACCGACTTTGTATTGTTGTTATGGTCGTCATTTCCAACTTCCTGTTGTTGGCATGATCATTGTTTCTGACTTTCTGTTGTTGGCATGATCGTCGTTCTCGACTTTATATTGTTGGCATAATTGTCGTTCCCAACTTCTACTGTTATCATGGCATGTTCATTGTATTTATGGTTATAGCCATAGTTATGGTTATGGATATGATTATGGGCATGGTTATAGATATAGTCCCACTCTAATTAAAGAGGAGAACTAATCTTTGCATGAAAAAAAAAAAGGTTTTGTATATTTTGTTCTCTTTTTCTTCATGATGGAAGGTATAATTTATACTCTCAGGTCCCTCAAGAACAAGAGAGTTCTGATACCATTTTGTTGGTATATGATGTGGGGATATAAAATGGGCATAACATTCATTAATAAAGATGGTTTATATACATGAATTTCTAACACAAAATTAGGAAAATATATCCACTATGCCTAACAAATAGTTTAAGCATAGTCATAAAACTTAGCATAAACTTGAGACATGGGCCACTAATTAAATTTGAATACACATATGTGATAGTGTATAACTCAATATGGCATGAAATGTGGGCATATTCTCATCACTATGAAAGGCAATTTCAGCACTCCTCCTTGCCTTTGATGGTGATAAACTATTGTCATCGTCGTCATTGTCGACTTTGTATTGTTGTTATGGTCGTCATTTCCAACGTCATGTTATTGGCATGGTTGTTGTTTCTGACTTTCTATTGTTGGCATGATCGTCGTTCCCGAGTTTATGTTGTTGGCATGATTGTCGTTCGCGACTTCTGGTGTTATCATGGTATGGTCATTGTATTTATGGTTATAGTAATGGTTATGGTTATAGATATAATCCCGCTCTAATTAAAAAGGAGAACTAATCTTTGCGTAGAGAAAAAAAGGTTTTGTATTTTTTTTCTCTTTTTTTCATGATGGTGGGTATAAGTTATACTCTCATGTCCCTCAAGAACAAGAGAGATATGCTATTACTCTGTTGGTGTATGATGTAGAGATATAAAAGTGACATAATATTCATTAACAAAGATGAATTTATATACATAAAGTTCTAATACAAAATTAGAAAATATGTCTACTATACCTAACAAATAGCATAAACATAGTCATGAAACTTAGCATAAACTTGAGACAATGGCCACTAATTAAATATGAACATACATATGTGATAATGCATAACTCAACATAGCATGAAATGTAGGCATATTCTCATCACTATCAAAGGCAATTTCAACAAGGTGGACAGATTGCACTTTGTTGCTGGTGCATATGGAAGTGTAGAAAGGAGAGAATTCGGAAGGGGAAACACACTGGAATTGACGGACTAATTAAACTTTTTGATTACATGTCTTTTTATTAGCAAGGTTTTTCACAAGTCCAAATCCAACATTTCATCTAGAATTGGTGCTGCTCTACTAACAATAATTGGATGAAGCCAGCTCCCAGAAGACTGCTGCTACATTCCAGGAATCGAATCAAACAGGAATTTCTTGGGTTCTGCGGGATTCTCAAGGGAGTTTTAAAGGCCCTGCTACTAGAGTCCTACCAGGGTGTTTTGAATCAAAGGTGGCGGCAGCTCAAGCTGTCAAATTTGCATTACAATGGCCACAATAGCACCAGGTTCGTGAAGTCGATATCGAGTCTGACACCGAGTTAGTCACCAACGCTATCTCACATGGTTCTCTTAATAATTCTGTGTTTGCTTTGATTATTAAAGAGAGTCGAGCTCTCTTAGATTTAGATCATAGCCTTCATTTGGCTCATACTAGGAGATCTGCGAATCGGGTTGCACATGTTCTTGCAAGGTCATCCGTTTCTTTGTCAGGTTCCATGGAGTGGGACGCTTCACAATCCCCAGATTTTATCTCTGATGTTCGTGCCGCAGACTTTTTGAATTAATGAAATTTGAGGCTTTATTTTCAAAAACAAAAAGAGAAATGGGTTCGAATTCCTCTCTCCAATCTCCACAGGAACCAATGAGAAGCCACACCTCATTTGACAAAGAAGTATAATTCACCAAATTCTTTCCCATCATTCTGGGACATAACAAAGTTTTTACTCATGACAGACAACCTCCTTTTTGCATTTTTGGGAAACTCATATCCTTTGCAAGTGCTTTATCCATACAATAGACTAAAAAGAACAATTTGACAATAATATACATATAGTCATAGATTGAAGAAATTAAGAAAGCAGTGAAAGATTCAAATTAATTTGCATGATTTGAGGCAGAGGGAAGAGCCAAGCTTTGATGTACTGATCTGTGGGTAAAATATTACTATGTATGTTAGTTGGAGGATGCAACAGGGACTAGTTTTATTAATCTTAGAAAACAAGCAAATTTTAACATGGAAAAGCTTCAAACTTCATTCTTAATCAATTCTACAATGTTGTGATCTTAACAAAACTAGGACTAATCTTGCACCTGCAGCCTTTTTTGTTCATTTATATTGAAATTGGAGATTTCTCTAACCAAGTCATCTAAAGCTTTATAAGAGCTCCCACCCTCTTTAATGGCATCCAAAGCTTTTATACGCAGATCCCTGGCTTTGATCCTCTCAGGTCGATCTGAACTTACTGACTCTGTTAAAATTTGATCAAGTTTTTTGGTGTCAGGAACTGTATCCAGGCCTTCACAAACTTGAATTGCAGCACCCATTTCATCAACCAACAAGTTGGCATTACCGAAATGATCAACTTGCATAGGCCAAGCAAGCATTAACACCTCTGCTAATAGCCCTTCAAGCACTGTATTCCAACCAAAATGACTCAAGAAGACTCCCACGGCTCGGTGCTCTAGTATAGCTACCTGAGGCACCTAGCCTCTGATCACAAGGCCTTTCTCTGCCACTTTCTACCAATGCATTGGCTATTGCCTCCATTTGTTGCTTGTTCAATGCGATCTGGCTTCCGAATGCAATGTAAACCACAGAATTATCAACCGGGCACGAGTCAAGCCATTCGATGACTCTGTTAGATGATTCAGTTTTGTATTTCGAGCTTGCCTTAATTGGTAGCAATGGCCCCACTTCCCAAACTCTTTGATGATTTGCAAACTCTGTCTTGACAAGGTCCAAGTCCTTGCCACTGTAATCAGCAAAACAATTGCTGACAATACCCCAGCAATCTTTGGTTGCAAGGTACATTTCTCTGTCGAAATCACTAGAGTCTCTAAGCTCAACAAACCAAGAATACAATGCATGAGTACTTACAGCATTATAAAATATATCTTTAATGCCAAGATGAACGGCCAGTCGATGCGTCCAGGGACTTAAAAGCATATCGGAAAGAATAACCGATGGTGGGGAAAGGCAGTTTTGATACCACTGAAGAATAGGATCATAGAGTCGGCCTAACGCGCTGACTATATCAGGCATGGATTTGACCTCTTGCATCTGTTCCACACTGGCCGGGATGAAAGGATGAGATGGGAATGGAAAAACCAAGGAGTTAATTGAAGTGTGCAGAGAAAGAAGAGGATTTAAGTACTCAAGGTTCTTTGGTGAGACTATAACGGTGATGGTGAAGCCGGCCCGGATTACTAGTTGGTAAGTAAGGTCCATCAGAGGTAAAATATGGCCAGGTGAAGGGAAAGGGATTATCAGGATGTGAGTATTCTCGGTTGAATCTGGCATTTTTTAGAAAGAAAATCAGCTGCAGAACTTGTCAAATTCCAGCAAAACTCAATATTTAAGTAGTGGGGAACAGTTTCTATGTTCAATTATAACAATATTGCATTGTAAATTTGTGCCTTTAATAGTAGGGCCATTGATACGAGAATGCAGGTGATTGAAATTAAGACATGGCTGAAACCAGCTTCGTTGGTTTGTGAGCCAATCAATGTATCTTGTTGAATGATCAATTGTATCATGATGAAATATAATGTAACTATTTCTGAAGTCTTTCAATTAGTGTAGACTATTAAAACAGATGAAGATAAGGTGTATGGAATGAGAATGGTAGGTATGATGGATAATGTAATTTCTGAAATTGCCTTTCTCTTGTAATTTCTGAAATTGCCTGTCTCTTGTTCTTTCGTATGGATTGACGAGTGTATGAACATAAAAACTTATCAGAAAGAACAGCCCGGGCAAGAGATGTTTCTGAAATACATGATAAGATTTCCATGAATCCTTCTAAGCTTGATTCATGATTGTGGAGCTTAAGGCCCTTTGGGGAGTGGCAGAGAGTGGTTCTTTATTCTGAGTTGACGAAGTAAGAAAATTAAATTCAAGGTGGAGAATTGTTGAGATTGAATTGATTTCTTTATCAAAGAATTGAAGCCAACCTATGAAGAATGTGAAACAAGACTCAAGATGGCATATTGATTGATTGTGGCGTTGAATTGAATGCATTGCAGCATGACTGGAAGGACACATACATGAATTGATCCGTGAAATGCATGAATCTGCTGGTGTGATGTTCTGTTTGAAGGAAAGCCAAATTTTGGTGGGACATAACCGTGTCCCAGCCTGTGTAATGTTCTAACTTCACATGAACGCGCGAATTCTCCCGTGTCTCACATGTCATGACCGTGTCTTGATTTTGGAGGGTTGTAGGACGTGTGATGGAGTGTCAACTTACCAAAATAATATTAGCTTGCTCAAGGACAATAAATATGAGTAAAACAGTGAGCAAAGTCGATTCACAAAGACTGATGAGAAATTGCTTAATTGTCAAAAAAATAAAAAGAAAAATAAATAAATGAAAATGAAGTTGAAGCCGAAATTAAAAGCAAGCAGAGGTTGGAAATTCGCAGTAAGGAGATAAACAACAAGAATGAAAATGACAGAAATTCAATTATAATAAAAGCTCAGCAAAAGTATTTATCCATTCAATCCAATCAGTCGATCACAGACACAAAAGATGAATATTAAGCATTCAAGCAAACAGAGTTATAGTTAACGGTGACGCACTCGATTAACCAATCCCTTCTTACCTATTCGATAGGCCCGGGACATCCTGCAGAGTATTTTTCTAACCACTAGATAATCCCTAGGACGCCATGATAAGGTTTAATCTATAGTGGCAGTACGAATTAAAGAGACATCTATCCTAACCAGTGAAACCAGAAACACGTGATTCATTTAAACTAAACTATTTAGTTCCATAACAATGAACAATGTCTAACACAAAAATTCACGTTATTCGTTACCTAGATTATGACTAATGTGATGCACTATCAATCATAAATAACGATATATTATCTCAATTAATCAACCAATAGGCCCTTGTCAATCAATCAATCAAAATAATAATAAAGGAACCCAAGACAGAAAATGAATAAATGTTTGAATTAATTAATAACAGTTAAAACAAAAGTTTCACAACATCAATTGATTGAACTTTGAAATATCTTAACTAGTAAGCGATTTAGTTACACATGCTTTAGAAGAAGAACACATGAAAAATAGAGAGTGGTGGCTGCCTCCTATGGTGCGTGAATGAGAATGGAATAGGAGAGAGAGGATTGTGTTTAAATAGATCTCCTAATTAGGAAAACCTAAATCTCCTAAAAAATAACTAATAAAAATAATAAAAAAAAAAGCTAATTGTTTTGATCTAGCAGCAAAACTGAGTTAGAAGCCTTCAAAACACATCCAAAACATAGCCATAAGTGTGGCACGCGACCCAATACATGTGGTCAAACTTGGTCAACACATGTCAACTATAACATAGTCATGCAGAAATGCAGTTTTTTGGGTTCACAACCGTTGGTACATCTTTGGAGTCTCTGTTTCAGTTTTAGTCACTGTGGTGTAGGCACGCAGAAGTGATGACGTTTTTTAAGCACTTGGGATTTCTTTTTCACTTCGAAGAGCAATGGAATTAGCATTTTGTCTTGGATTGATATCAGGCTGGGAAGGCAACTTTCCCTTATTTTCTAGCTTGTTAGCAGAGGTAGTTAACTTGCTAATTTGATCTTTCAACTCCAAAATACTCGACTATGTTGAAATAGCCAAAAATCTTACAATTTCTTCCAAGCTTTGCAACCTATCAATCCTTGGCATATATTGTTGCTGAGAAGAATTCTGACTCCATATCTCAAGTTTGGATGATCTTTCCATCCTGGATTGTATGTATTGGAGTATGGATCATATCTCCTATGTGATTGCCCCTCAAAATTATTGATAGCATTAACTTGGACCCAAGAATCATCGTCTTGCAGTGTGGGACACGAATGAGTAAGATGTCCTTGCGCACCACATACCCCACACATTTGCGCTTTCTGAGCTTATTGCACTTGACTAACAACTAGCTTGTTCACCATGGCAATGGTTTGCTGCAACAAAGAGGTAATATCACCAATTCTTCAATGAGAAGGTTTAGCATGTACCTCATTAACACGCCTTTAAGTAGAATCGAGTTTGGAACTGAATTGCTGTGAGTTCGCAGCTATGACTGAAATCAATTCCCGAATCTCTTGAGGTGTTTTACTGATGATCGCCCCCACCACTTACTGCATCTAGCATCATGCGTTCTAATAGAAGAAGACCATCATAAAAATATTGAATTATGAATTGCTCAAAAATACCATGTTGAGGGCAGCTTGCACAAAGCCTCTTGAACCTCTCTCAGTACTCATATAAAGTTTTAGTATCTCTCTGTTTGATACTGCAAATCTCTCTTCTCAAATTAGCAGCTCTAGAGGCAGGAAAGAACCTCTCCAAGAACAATCAAACCATACCAACCCATGTGTCAATTAAACTAAGAGGTAGATAGAAGAACCACTCTTTAGCCCGATTTGCCAATGAGAAAGGAAAAACTCTCAATTTAATCTGATCTTTTGCAATACCCTGAAGAATGAAACTAGAGCAAATGATATGGAATTCCTTCAGGTGTTTGTTCGGATCGTCATTCTCCACACCATGAAACCTCGGCAAAAGCTGAATCAAGTTAGATTTCAACTCAAATGGTGTACCCAATGGTTGATACTGAATACACAATGGTTGCTAAGTAACTAGTGGAGCAGCTAAATCTCCTATAGTCTGTTCAGACGAAGCTATAGCAGGAGCAACAGGTGGTACAACGGGTTTGGCGTTGTTGTTGTTGTTGTCGTCATCCATTTCTGTTTTAGTTCCTGAATCAATTTCAGCAACAACAACGTTCTCAGCATGTTCAAGTAGTGAAGTCGCAGAACTAGAAGCTTGGGCTTTGCGTAATCTAGCTTCTTTTTTCAACTGTTTAACAGTCTTCTCTATCTCAGGATCGTACAAAAAACTATCTGCAGACAAAGAAGAACGCATACAACAAAGAGAAAAAAATTAGAAGTAAAAGCAAATAAACAACATCTGAAACACCGACCCCCGACAACGACGCCAAATTTGATGGGGTGTCAACCTACCAAAATAATATTAACCTGCTCAAGGACAATAAATATGAGTAAAGCAGTAAACATGGTCGATCCACATAGACCGGTGATAAATTCTTTTTTTAAGGTTTCTCCTAGTTTATTTTGACTTGTTTTCACTGTAAACTATGTATAGGTAGCTTAGGAAATTCTTGTTAGCCTTTTGGTTGCCGTTGTATGTCGTATTGGTTGTTTTTCTAAAATAATAAAGAATAGCTCACTCTCTCTGCCCGTGGATATAGATCGAATTGATCGAATAACGTAAATTCTTGTATTCTTGTGTGTGTGATTGTGATCTTTAAGTTAATTCTGCATTATTTTATCGTCTGTTTTCCTGACCGTTTTCTTAGCTGATTTAATGGAATCTATTTCGGAAGAATCATAAGTTTCTACAAATAGAGCTTTAACTTCTAGTTTATGCTGAACATATAAGACTTCAAACGAACCATCTACACAAATTACTTTGCTGAATGTAACGAATGGTTCCAGCATAGTATTTCATGTTTCTTTAGGAGTAGTTTTCACTGAACTTTCATATCTACTTTTTTTTTTGTCTTTCTCATCTACTGTTTAACAAAGCTTGGCGATATCTCATCAAATTTACCGTCAGATTTAGTCTAAGATTTCCAGTGTTTTTTATGCTAACTGATTTTAATTTAATTTAGGTGTAAATGTTTATGTTGTTGTTTAATCAGCACCTTTAACACATGTTGGTAGTTAGTACTAATAAAACTGCAAGGACATAAGAATTTATTCTTGGTGCCATATTACAATCATAAGTGACAGTAATTATTTTACCAACAAATAACAACACAATTGTACAGTACACCGACTGAATTCTGCTACAACAATAAGTAATAGTTATTATCTTGCCAACAATCAAACAACAATGATGGAAATTCTGCTTCAACATCTCATCTACCTCCTCGGACTGATAATATTAAGTGGCCCTTGAGACTATCATACTCTATACTACTCGAACTGCCACCATCACCAGCACCATAAGTCTCACTATGCTCCATGAGCAAATGCTCTTCTTCCTCTAGATTAACTTGGTCCCATGGATGGTTCACCATCAATAACAGCTCCTCCAATTCCATTGCGACTTCCTTCATTGATGGCCTCTTCTCTCCTTTCAATGCCAAGCATTTCTTTGCCAGCAATGCCAATTCTTTCAGCTGCTCATCTTTTCCTTGATTTATTAAATCATTATCGAGTATATCAAACAAGCTATCATGTTTTACAGACAAGACAAAATGCATCGCTAGACTTGTTTGAGCCTCAGGCCTCTCAAATGAAAGTGGTTTTAGTCCAGTCAGGAGTTCCACAAGAACCACGCCGAAACTGTACACATCACTCTTGTCAGTCAGTTAGATTGTGAGCAAGTATTCTGGGTCCAAGTACCCCAAAGTTCCCTGCACCATTGTGGATATTTGAATTTCATCAAGGGGAATAAACCTAGAAGCTCCAAAATCAGAGACTTTCGCGGTGTAACTGGGACCTAAGAGTATGTTTGTGGTCTTGACGTCTTTGTGAATGATTGGTACAGAAGCCTCAGAGTGCAAATAGGTAAGTGCTCCTGCAGTTTCTGCAGCAACTTTTAGACGTTTCTCCCATGGAAAAGTTGTTGATTTTTCTTTTTGGTGAATATGTTCAAAGAGGGTACAGTCACTCATGAATTCATACACAAGCAGAGGCACTTGTGTCTCTAAACAACAACCTAAGAGCTTCACCACATTCCTGTGGTTGATTTGGGAAAGAACACAAACTTCGTCAACAAATTGCTCAACTTGGATGTGATCAAGAGTTGTGGACTTCTTGATTGCAACTTATCTCTTATCATTTAAAACTCCTTTATAAACTGTGCCGAAACCTCCTTTACCAATGATCAGACTCTCATCATAATTATCTGTCGCCTTCTCCCATTGTTCTGCTGTAAAGATTCTAAAATTGTTGGAGCTTCCTTCTTGCCCAGAGAGCTTTTGTTGTAAGATGAACCACCATTTTCTCTAAAGAATCTTTCTTTAAACTTCATATGCCTCTTATGCTTTAAAACCAAGTAAAGCCAAGAGCTAGCCATAAATGCAACTATGAAGGTTCCTCCGACACCTATAATAAAAACCAATTTTGTTGTATTACTTCATTATTAATTGTCATTGTTCCAAATCTTTTATTAAATTTAGGAGATTGTTCCATGACTTGTTGCTTCACTGAAAACAAAATACAGCACTGGAAATCAATTCAATATGAAGTCCATTTTTTTTGCAAAAAGTCATAAGTATTCTCATCTATTTTAATAGTCTGAAACTAATTCTTTTTGAAATTAAATTAAGGCTTCTCACATGACTAAGTCAAAATTTTAGCCAAAAAGGGCATCTGAAACATTTGTCGCTAAAGTGAGAATTTTGATGCTAAACCAAATCAGCGACGAAATTTGACAAGAAATTTCCCTCGCCAAAATGGGCCTTGCAAAAAAAGAAAAGAAAGGGGCAAGTTACAAAAACACTTCTATTTAGACAATTTATTACAAACAAATGGCTCATTTATTTTCTTCTCACATCATCTACGTTTTTCTTACATCATACTACACAACCTATTTTTCTTACATCTCATACTATAAAAAGCCATTTTTCTTATATTTTTTTTACTATAATTCGTTTTAATCTTTTTTTTTTAGTTTTAGTCCTTGTATTTTATTTTTTTTCATTTTAGTCATTTTTTGTTTTTTAAATTACTCCATTTTTAGAATAAACCTGAAATTAACTCTAATTTTTTAAAAAAAACCTTACAATTAACCTAATATCAACTTTATATAAACTCTACATAAATTTTTGTAAAATCAACCTAAAAACATCTTTACAAATTTTTTTTAAAACCTTAAAATCAACCTAATATCAACTCTATATAAACTCGACATAAACTTTTTTAAAATCAACCTAATATCAACTCTATATAAACTCTACATAAAATTTTTTAAAATCAACCTAATTTTTTTTAAATCTAAAAATTTTCCAAATGAACTTTATATTAACTTTATATAAACTTCATATAAACTTTATATAAACTCAATATAAACTTAATATAAACTTTTTTAGAATTTCTAAACAAATCTTAGATCTCAAATGATTTAATAAACTTAATATAAAATTTATATAAACTCGTTATAAACCTTTAAAACACTTAAAAAACTTTCTTTTGAAAAACCTTAAAAACACTTAGAAAACTTTATAAAAACATTATATAAACTTCATATAAACTTTTAGAAACTTAGAATTATTTAAAAAACTCAACTCTACATAAACTGTAATACCCTATGTTGTTATAGTCAGAACACTGTAACATTTCATCTAGTTTTGATGTGTTTGGATGTGAGGCATCTTGATTTTTAGATTTGAAATCGGTTGATCGTCTTCTACGTGCGTTCTGCATGCGTTGGAGAGTTT
>CAODLS011094356.1:0-12946 GCA_948243855.1 Flueggea neowawraea | reverse complement strand
CAGTGCACTTGGAAATATACTTAATTGCAGTGTGACAGTCGCCGCACATGCGCAGGTTCTTCATGACCCTGATTGGCCTGTCAGGCAGGAAGACAATGAGCGCCAATGCAATTGCCAACCTTTCACTGTGATATCTAATTGACTGATTTTTCTCTTCACAGTCAACTGCTCTTAGTACAAACCTTGTGTCTGCAACATAACCTGCTCTTTCCATATCATATCCCAAATCCGTTAACTTCTTGTAAATCTCCTCCGTTAATGCGTGAGACCTATCCCCTGCAGTGAATGCGTGAATTTTGTTCCCCTCCTCAACCCAACTCAAACCAGTTTCTTTTTTTACACCTTGGTCCCTAAGCATCTTTCTAGCTTTGGCTGCATCTTCGTATCTTCCAGCAGCTGCATAAGCATTAGCTAACAGAAGATGCATACCCGAATTCACCGTACCCAACTCGTAAATTCTGTCAGCTGCAAAGGCTGCCAACTCGGTATTTCCATGCAGGCGACACCCTGTTACAAAGGCTCCCCAAACGCATTCTGTTGGTTCCATAGTCATTTCTGTTGAATTGAATTGAATTTTCTTTGGAGTTTTATGAAGTCATTTGATGTTTTGGATGGGCAAAACAAGTTGGAGTGGAATTGATGAAGATTGGAGGTGTTTTGGGTCGACTCTGGACGTCCACGGACGTGCCCAAACCGTGCCAAGGGAAGCCAAACCGTGGGTGTGCCCGTGTAACTCACTGTCCAGAAGAGAAGAGGTTTTCGCTGGGGACACAGCCTGTCACACGGCCGTGTCCCAAACCGTGTGAGGCAACGCTGGGGACACGACCTGATACTCGGCCGTGTCCCAGCCCGTGTACTAGGCAATTTCCCACGGACACGGGTTTCTGTCCGTGTATTCATTGATTTCGTCTGTGTTTGACACATCTTGTCAGTGTCTTATTTCTTGATGGGTGTTGGACGGAAATTAAGGCTTGAGATGATTTATTTTGCCTATTAAACATTGTAAACATATAAATAGGTGTCTTGGAAAAACTCTTGTAACATTTTGCCGACTTTCATAGAGAATAAAACTATCATTCGCTCTCTTTGTCCGTGGACGTAGGTCAATTGATCGAACCACGTAAATTCTGTGTGTTGTGTGTGATTGTTCTCTTTATCAATTCTGCGTTTCTATTACTTGATTGTCTAACAGTTTGGAGGCCACCAATGTTGCCTTGGTAGAGTATAGTGAAAAGAGGGGTGTCTGCGTGAGGAGCAAGTTCCATGACTTGGTCCGGGTTCGGGCACAGTGGATAGGAGTTGAGTTGCAGAGCTCCGAGGCTGTTTCCGCCTGGTGAAAGAATGGAACACATTTTGTTGTCAGTTATGTCCAAGGACTTGAGAAATAGGTTTACCAAAGTGGTGACTAGCTCCTCCATCTTTTGCTGGAACTCTTCCATTATGTCACTATATTTGTTCATAAACCACAAAAAAAAAAAGAAAAACTCATTTGAGATTTCAAAATGTTTCAATATTTAAATAAAAAGAAATACATTTATTTCTTATTATAGTAGAATTTGTTTTAATAAAATTTGTCAAAATTTTGGTACCTTCCTGAAGGTTTTGTTCATTCATTAAGCTCTCTAATAAAATTAAAAACATAGAGTCTTTTTTCTTTAAAAAAGAAAAGCTAGACAAAATTTGAAAAGATCTTATTCGTATATTTTAAAGGAAAAAAGAGTTTTAAAGAATGATAATTTTTTTGAGGTCATTTTTTTCTTCCACTAAAACCGAATCTTTTATTTTTTTGATATCTTAATATTGGAGACAATTCTAAACAAGAAAAATTTAAATATATAAAAATATATGTACACTTTTGCTTTTTTAGGGAGAAATTTTAGGCTAATTAAATCATGCCAAAAAGGTACGTAAACATATAATCACGTGTACGTCAACATATCGGATAATGCATAGATATCTAATGAATAATTAGATGGTTTTTATGTTGATGGTGAGATTGGGTAGTTTAATTTGTAAGTATTTATATATAAGATTAAGAGTTTTTGAGCTCAAATTTTAAAGACATTTAGATATTTTATGATTATTATAAAAATTGATATTTTCTTTATGAGGCTAATAAAAAAACTAAAAAAAAGTACGGTTTTCATGTTTATAAATTTATTAATATACGTCGTGTCGTGTGCATGGAAGTGCATGAATGAACTCACCAAAATCGTTGATAATCATTTGGCCAAAGCAACTTAGCATGATCATAAAGAGCTGATGAACCCATGATAGTGAACCCTTCGTACCACATTTTCTTGTCGAAGAATTTTCAGATTCTAGCTACGCCATAACCGGCTTCGCCATCCAGAGTCCTAAGGACCTTCATTTTCTGTTCAAGTGGAAGACAAAATAGTTTTCTGGCCTCCGACTCAACTTCTTCTAGTAGGTCCATTGGTACCCCATGGTTTCTCACTTGAAAAAACCCCATATCTCACATGCATGCCCTATTAGCTTTGCTGCTTCAGGGTCCTTTAGATCCACTAACGGCACTGTTTCCTCGCTGGCCGGCGAGTCTATGTTGTCGGAATTGTGCCAAACGTAAGATTCTGGTACAGTCTTGGTTGAATCAAAGTCTAGGGGAATAATATTTTGGAGGTCTCCACTGAGATCAATAGACATATTGGTGACAAAGAGTTGATTAAAAATGAAATTTAGAACTAATTAATTTAAGGAAAAAAAACAGTTGATTTTCTAGTTTGAGTATTGGATTTGTGTATGTGTTGCACTATATATGTGTGTGCAGGTGCATGAAAGTGACTAGTTATTATTGTGAATTTGGAAAGGCATTGATATGGTCTAATAAAGAAAATTACTAACCAAATATTCTTCCTCAATAATGGAAGGGAATTGAAGACTGGATATCAATTTATATTTTTCAGTTTCCCTACTTGGCTCAATTTTAATTACGTCAATTATCCATAAACCCCAAGCATTATACATGTGACTATCTTTCTACACTAGTACTTAATTTTATTGGCTCAGATATCCAGAAACCCCTAGTGTGCATGTGACATTAATTTGTAGAGTACTCTCTCCTTTTTTCATAATAATTGATTTTTAAAATTATGACACATATATTAAGACAATCATTAAAATATATTAATTATGTTGATAATTTATTATACTATCCCTATTTATGGTTGTTAACTATGAATTAAAAAGTATAGATAATTTATTGTATATAAGGGAAAATATAGAAAAAAAAAAAGTAATTAAAGTCTTCTTAATTTTATAAAATGGCAAGTAATTTGAACAAAAAATAGAATTTTTTTAAAAAAATCACTTATTGTGAAAAGGAGAGAATAATACTTAACGATTAAAATACTAATAAGTTGTTGGTTCAATATTTAATATATTAACTTAATTCAAATGAATTTTAGCTGTTAAAAATTAAATTAAAATCACAGAAAAGAAAACTTATTAGAAATAAAAATAATCATTAATTATTTTGAAGGTTATTCACATCTTCATAATACAAATATTGTTTGAGCGGATGTGTATATATAAAAGACAATCTTAAAATAAAATTTTATTTTCTATGTGCTTCTGTCACATATCTTTGTCTAACTTTTGACTATATTTCCTTTATGTCTATATATATATATATATATATGGACTCACAATACATTAGAAATGATTAGTCTGTTAGATGAAAACAAATCTAAAGTTAAAAGGATAAACAAGTTCATATTGTACAGCTTGTGTTGAAACCTCATGATTGTAATCAGTAATTAATATTGTATTGTTTAGGTTTTTTTTTTTCAAATAGAATCACATGTTCTATGTTGAAATGGTCTCATGTGTTTTATCAAGTAGCGATTCACTTGTTTTACGTACTTGTCACGATATCTACCATTACCACTAAGGCACCGTTTGGATGTGGAATTTGGGCATGGAATTGGGAGAAATTTAGAATTGGACCCAATCAATTCCATTTATCATGTTTGAATTCAATAATGAAATTCTAATTCTAATTCTCAAAATAATTCCATAGAATTACATTTAGGCATGTTCTAATTTTTAACCCAATACCTAAAAATTCCCAATTCCAATTCTCTATCTCTCTCCCTCCCTCTAAAAAATATTTAATTATTTAATATTAAATTTATATTAAATAATTAATCTATATTAAATAAATCATTTAAATAATCAAATTTATATTAAATAATTAATCTATATTAAGAATTGTAATTTCAACAGAATTGGAATTAGAATTCCAATTCTAGAATAACAATTATTAACAATATTATTGTTCCTTATTTTTCCACCAAGGAAAACAATGCTGTCTTTTTTCTTTTTTCAGAGCGTGCCAAGGAATTTATGGTTTTTTCAAAACCAAAAGTATGGCTCAATCTAACTTCATTTCAAATGATTATAAAATAAAGAAGGGACTTAACTTATTAATGGTTCTTTGCTCCTTGCTAAACAATTTGCAAAACACAACAATAAAGATGATTTTGTTAATGACTGAAAAGTACACTAGAGAATTTGGAAAAAAAAAAAAGAAACAGTAGACTGAAATGGCTCGAGGAAGGCAAAAACTAAGAAGAAAACATGATAAAACACTATAATAAGGGTGAAATGTAATGTAAGGTGAATGGGGTCTTCAATCTGTTGCCAAACAAGCATCTTATAGCCATTTTTTCCAAGAAATTAGTTGCTCCACCGGAAAGAGAAAAGGTTACTGCCAGTGAAATTTCTCATTGACTCTACCACTTGTGGGAAAAGACTCCCCCACTGGCTAAAATTATGTCCTCCATCCATAACAACTCCTCCGAGAAATCCGTTGATTCCTCTCATTCCGCTAACTGCAAATACAAAATCTCCCGCCAAAACTTTCAGGTCTAGCGGAGTTCCACTCCAACTCTACCACTGGTTTTTGCAATCTGCCTTGTTTGCTACAAATTCTGGTGACAAAGTCAACTCAACCAACTCAAGCATATTCCCAAGGGCCAAGACTCACTCCACTGCCTCTCTAAAGGCTTAGGCTTGAGCTTGATCCTCGATAAATGGGCTTGAGTCGGCCCATTGGGCCCGGGCACATTTTTTTTCTGTAAACAATTATATATGTGTGTTATGGGGAAACTAACCCTATAATTCTTTCTAATATGTATAATTACGTATTCTAAACTCAACCATGTGTTTCGAGTTATTTTTAGTGTATTTGTATTATATTTAAATCATGTTATCTGTGAATGTGGGAGTTCTCTAATTTGGGTGGAAGAAGTCTTTTGCAGGTAGAACGAGGAAGATTTTTTCCCCTCCTTAATCTGAAACGAATAGATCTTAGATTTAGGTCTAAAATGTTGCCTTTTTGTGGAAGGAGTTCTCTGACTTGCGAGTCCAAGGCTTTATTTTGGCGGTTGAAAGCGTTTAGTGCAGCTGTTGAGTTTCTTTAAAGTAGAGCTATTAGTGCAGCAGTTAAAGAAACATTCTCAATCGCTGAATATGTTACTAAACAACAAACAAACTGATTTACTAAGGTTGTATTTTTCGTGAAATGTAACCATAGAGATTTCTCAGGGATAGATGTTTATCGATGTTTTGACACGATTTTTACCTCGTACCAGTTGTAATTTTCAGGGTCGTTTTAAGACCTTTTCTGGCTTTAGGCGAGAATTTATTTAGTGGCCCTTTTATTAATAATATATATAAATAGTAATTATTTAATTTTTTTTCCTTTTGAAAGAAAACATTACTAATTAAATTTGGGTATTCAAGATTAGATTATAAATCTCTTTTTAATTTATATTATAATCAAGTAACTTCATTTTTCTTGTGACATAACTGAACATGAATGAAATTTGATTAATTTTAGTTTTCGAAAACATCTTTCAAAATACATGTTACTATCTAAATTCTAAATATAAAAAAAATTAATTAATTTCAATTTATTTCCAAACCATGAAATTATTCTAATGCATGTTACTATCTAATTTGTAAATATATCGATTAAAAAAATCTAATTTTGAAATATAAAAAATTTAATCATACGTTAAGCTAAAGAATCAACAAACATCTATTGCACTTAATCCTCAATGAAAAATCATTCTAAGCTCGAAAAACAATTGTAAATTTTAAACCTTGAATAATGGACCAATTTAATGGTTAGGAATTATTCAATTAAGTTTAAAAATTATTCCCATGAAATTATTCTACAACTCTTTACACTTTTGTTTATATATGAGTGTAATATTATGATAAGTGCTCTTGGATTTAAAAAAATATGGTAAGTAATTAATTGCTGTGAGGCCCTGTTCTTTTTTAATTGTTTTCTAGTGAAGTTTTTTTATTTATTTCTTAACCATGAATGTCAAAATTTATTTTACTCTTTTCTTATAAACATGGGCCCGTGTCAGTTGACATTATCATGGTTGTAGTTAATTTTCATTTTTTTCATAAAACTTATTTTTAAATTAAGTGTAAAAAAAATTAACTAAGGGCCCCATTTGTAAGGGGCTATAGGAATAGGTTTTAGTGGTCTGTGCCATCAGCCGAGCCAGATAATTTTATACAGATTTTCCTCCTTCTTTGATGTCGTAATCTCATAATACAACAAAACCATTTTGAATAGTAGAGGTTTTTTCTTTTTTATGCTAATCTTGCTTTGTGGATAATGCTTAACAAATTTCTTTTACTAATAAAAAAACCAAACTGATTGTGTTTCTCAATTATCTTCATTAATCTAGCCCCAATTTCAATCCAACTTGATCTTACCCCGACAGCCAGAGAAAACACAATCAATTTTTTTTTAAAAAAAAAAAAACAAAGCCTGACAGTCGCACTTCAAATACGAGAAATTATTGATTCTGTGAGCCTAATTGATTTATTCTTGCAGATTGGTGATTTTTCTTAAAAAAAGAAATGTTTTTGTTTTTTTTTGGTTCGAAGACAAATCACGAACTCCATATAGTATAACGGTATCACTATACCATATAAAAAAGTATAAAAATATCACTAACATAAGCATGATGGTATAGTTCACTAATTAATTGGGAATCTTGTGTATAATTTGAGTTCATCTATTGAAATGGAGCACTAAAGACAGTCCACTCTAGTAGGCTGTTTTTGTCTTCACCATGATATAATAATATATTGATTGAAGGATTAAACTAATAATTTCTGTTCTCGATATAACATGTTTATATGATTGCTCTACTAATGGACAAATTCAAAATCTACCTCAAGCAATTAATATCCTTACAAATCGGTTTTACATGTAAATTAACTTAGTCGTGTCACTAGCTTGTTACATGACCATACGAAGGAAGAGCCGTGGCCACAAAATGGGTTTTGAAAGATCATTTGCATATAGCACCATGAGAAAGACACATTAATATTAGAATTTCGGAGCACTAATATTAGTAGTTAGGGATATAAATGGTGCGATTTGGTCAATTTTAAGTCTTCAAATCAAACCGTACTGCAAATTGCGGTTTGAAAAAATTGCAATCGCAGTTAAACCACTAGTGTGGTTAAATCCACTCAATCTAAACTAGTTGTTGCAGTGTAATTTGGTCGATTTTTGGCGGTTTATATTTTATTAAATGTATAAAAAAAATTAAACAACTAAACAATATAAAATAAATAATAATATTGAAAAATAACCTTAATATTGTTTCATTAGAATTACAATTTCTCTAAAATATAGAAGTTGCCTCAAAAATAAGAAAGGCTACTTAAAAATGCATTAACATTTAGCAACTGTCATCCTAAAATGAGTACAATTATGCAGTGTTTTCACCATCTGTCAATTAGCGCATCTAAGTATTATTAATATATACCTATTGTTAGCATCCAAAATATACATTTTCAGCTACAAAGAAATTTAAAAAAGATGCACATAATCTAGAATAACTCAATAGTATATAGCTTTCAACCATAAATTTGGGTTGGTTTAATTATAAAATGTAGTGAAGTTAGTGGGCCTTGTTTGATGCATAAATTTGAATTTCTATATCTATATACGGTTACGCAGTTGCAGTTTGGTTTGAGCAGTTTTAATATATTATTAACTGCAGTTGAACCATAAATTAGTAAATTTATAAAATTATGATCCGCAATCAATCTAAATCTATAAAAAACTACAAATTGCAGTGCGATTAAGAGCCTGTTTTTGCGGTCCAGCGGTTAACCATTACACCCTATTAGCATTACTTTTCTTTTAGGGAAAATAATTTTAGAGTCCTTCAGGTTTGGCCTAATTAGTAGGTCAATCCTTGTGTTGTTTTTTTTGCTAAAGCACATAAGTCCTTCACGTTTGTTTTTGACTAACGGCGTTAACAAAAATAGAACATTCCCATGTTACCCTCCCTTAAAGTCGAAACTGTAATACCCCGTCAAATTCTGATAAGATTCTCGTAGCATTCCGGTTGGTTTTGTAGAAAGTTTCGGTGTTTGGTCAATCTCGGGGATGTTGTTGTTGATGATCCTAAGTCAAAAATGCTTCAGAAGGGGAGTTTTGTGCGTGTAAAGTAAGCTGGAAGCGTACAACGCATGTTGTATCCCTTCTACGCACATTAGAGAGGGTTGGGTTCAAAGATCATTTGGTGCAAACCCCTCTATGTGTGTTTTATGTGCTTACGCATGTTATATAATTTAACGTGTGTTATGGAAAGTGTAACGCACGTTAATTGTAGATCTGGGTTTGGATCGAGAGTTGAGGGTGTTCGTATACGCACATTGTATGTTGTATAATGCACTTTATACTCTTGTAACGTGTGTAGTATATGGTGCAACATGCTTTAAGATCCTATTATGCGCGAATTTTGGTGAAACACAGCGTTTTGATGAGTGGGGTTATAAATACTCCCAATTGTCTTCCTCTTCGGCCATAACTCCTCTTCACCTACCAAAACTCTCTGAAATTGATTTTTCTTCGTCCTCCATCACTTCTCATTGCACCTACTTAGATTATTGAGGTAAGAATGTCCTTTAATTCCCTATTTTCTTCATTATTACTTCTCATTTGTTCATTTAGGGATTTTAACAAATTTGGGGATTTGGTTTGGATTTTGATTTTCTGTTGTAATGGAAGTTAATTGTGGTTGGTTTCTGGCTGTTAGAGGAAAATAGAAGGATTTCAAGTTCGATTTTGGTTGGTTTTGAAGTTGGACGAAATGGGTTGTTCTTGATCTAAGGTTTCAGATTTTGATGGATTTCTTATTGGATATGGAGTTATTTCTGTTATATCTTGCTAGATAGGAGTTATAAATGCTTGGATTTGAGTTGAGCATTGTAGATTGATGGTTTATTTCTATGGGCTCAAGAAATCCAAATTTTAAGTTGCAAAATCTAGTTTCTTTTGAGTTTGTTTGTTGAAATTGATGATGGATTCTTGCTTAGGAGGTTGATTGTAGTCAATGTGGGTGATTAATTTTGCTTTCTATCGGTTGAATCAGATTTAAGGACTGATTTGGTAATTTTCCATTTGAGGACTATAGATGATATTTGGCATTGGGGACTATAGTTGGATTTTGAATTATTTAGAAGGTTAATTAGCCTACCTCGAGGATTCTGAGGATTTATGTATGATTTGTGGAATGTTAGGGATTGTCTTATGAAATAAGAATATTGTATTATGAAATTTTGCGTAGATTCTGATTTTCTTGGTTTTAGAGTTTGATCTTCGACCGAAATAAGATTTTCGTCGTTGCTTGGGTGTTTGCATTCACATTTGCATATTATGCATTCGGTACCGTCACAGTACCAATATTTTGTTTCTTATGTATGTTATATATGTATTTGTTTTACCTTCTTGTGCATGTCAGCACGATCAGCCACCCAGTAGCTGTATTTGACCATATCCTTAGCATCAGATACCAAGTGAGTGAAATAGCAGCTTCAAACACATAGGTTGTGTCTTCTAAACTCTATGTTTCTGCTATGTCTGATTTATTTCTAGAAATTGAAATAATTAATGGTTGGCTAATTAATAATTCGGCTTATGTGATTATTAAAATTTGTTTTTCGTTTCTGATAAATAATATTTATATGGTATTTCTGAATTGTTTTCAAAACGGTTTTTGTGAGGCCTGGAGCTGATATGTAGCTTTATTTTCTCACTAGGGATTCTTACCCCTTTATTTTTGTTTCTTGTCTGTGTTCCTGTATCTTATTTCGCATGTCCTATTTTGGCATTCAACAATCGTCCAACATCTTGATACTAGTAAGATGTTCCATTTGATTCAGGCTCTTTTTGTTTTTGGTTAAAGCACCACACCGAGTTGTTGTTGGGTTACTGAATTGTATTTTGTCTTTTGGCATTTATATATATATATATATATATATACACTTTTCACACTTACTAGATATTATGATTTATTTACGTATATTTTCAGTATAAACGTTTTCTTCCACTTATGAATATTTTGGATAAATGTATGCTTTGGGGTAGAATGTTTGAATCTCCAAGGCTGGTGCGAGATGAGTCGGCCTCTCATAGACGGTTCTCCATGACAGAAACCCACAACCATTTCAAGCAGATTTCATCTCTCTCTTCCCTTTCTCTGCTTCTCTCTCATCATATCTTCCCCTTCCTCTTTTTCTTCTCATCGCCATCAACTTATCGACGAACACAAAAAATAATTAGCACAAAACCCAAAAGCATCTCCTTTTCTCTCTCTAAACATACCCAAAAATTTGGAAAGAGAACCGGTTGGGTTTCTCTGTTTAATAGTAGGAAAATTGGTTTCTGGGTTTATTGTTGATATATATTGCTATGGGCTTTGATGTGTTCGTTCGCTAGCAATCTCCTCTGTATGATAGCTCTGCTTTTTTTTACATATAAACTGGAAATTTCACTCTATTTTAGGTATTTAAATGCTTGTTGGGAGAGTTTAGAGAATGTGAGAGTTTCGAGTGAATTTCTTTTGTGAGAGAATGCTTGTTTTGTTACTTAGTTGATATGAGATCTGGTGTTTGATTTGGTACTAATACGCTTCTTTTCTTTTGTTTTTTTGTTTGCAGCCTCTTAGTCTCAGAATCAAGGTAAATTGCTTGCCTTTTGTCTGTCTGCTTGAGAAGGCTTAGATCGGTGGGTCTAGTTTCAAATTACAAACGGATTCTTTAGATCGATCGCCCATCTTTCATTTTGTATGGGTATTTAGGGCATTGAATCGGTTGTGTTTGAAATATGTTGTGTGAGTTCGTGTGAATTTGAAGCATTCTTGAAGATTGGAGATGCAAATGTGTGAGAAATTGATTCTTGTTGAATCTAAACTTGATTCTTGTTCTTTCTCTCTATATTTGCAATCAAACTTTTGTAAAATATTTTAGATGTAAACGATTGTCTTTGAAATATATTGTCTTAGTTTAAATTTTGATATTTTAGAGGATTTACATTTTTCGATTTTGAAGGGACTCGGTTGTTGGATCAAGGTGATCAACATTAAGTTCCTTTTTGTGTTTTGAAGATGTGCAAAACGTTTGACTTGAAGTGGAAGACGTTGGAGAGCTCGGAGTTGCGAAACAAGCCACTGCAAGTGCTTCACGTACTTTAGAAGTGCGTCACGTACGTGAGATAGGGTCTGAAGACAAGCAGAAGTACGACATAATATAAAAGCTATATTTTTCAACTGAATATTTTTAATGAAATAGTGATCTGATAAGTTATCACTTGATGAAGAATTTATACGAGTAAGTGTACGAGTAGGATATTCCTATATTCATACCCTACCTGTGCCCCTATAGTAAAATGTGGGTATCACCCATGCTCGTACCCATACCCAGTCAAAGCGGGTAATAACCGCGTTGACTGGTTCATATATGTTCGACACTTGTTGGATAGGTTAAAAATTGTCATCCCTAGTTTTCAACCTAATTATGAAATTATGGGTTTTCAACCTAATATGCAAATTCGTATTCCAGATTATGATTCATTTTCTAAATAATGAATATGTAATGTCTCGCCCATTTCGATGGTATTCGAGTGTGGGTATGTTTGATTTTAATATTTGATTTGGTGTTTGAACCATTAAATTGATGTTTTAGGTGATGAAAATTTATGGATTTAAGTTGGGTTATGACCCTTTGATCTTGTGGAACGATTGAGCAATCGATTGAAGTGTTTTCGGGCAAGAAAAGTCGTGTTTGAGGGGTACACGGACATGGCCACATTCATCCATTTGACCTTGTTTTAAAAAGGGCATGACTGTGTAATGAAGGCCAAGACACGAAAGAAAAACCGTGTCAGTGTCCGCCACAAAATGGCTCGTGTCTTTGCTTGTTTGGCCGTGTTATGAGTTTTTTTCAGCTAAGCACTACACGAGCAGAGACACGGCCATGTCTTACAAAAATTAGGCAGAAATCACCAAAACATTGCCGTTTTGCCTTGTTCTTTCTATATAAACACTAATCTGACCCCTTTTCCTTCCCCATTTGTTCTCTCCATCATTTCTCTCTCTAAACCACCCAAATCTCTTTCCTTTTTCTCCTCCAACACCTCTCCATACTTCCTTGAGGTAAGATTGTGATTCACTCTTGGTTTTTCTTCCATTTTCATGCATTTATTCTTGTTGGAGGGTTGTTGAACGAAAATGGGTTTGTTTGAATTAGCGATTCGGATTTGAACTTGTTTAGGGTGAATGTAGGTTGGATTTTTTTTTGATGTATCTAGCATGGGGGAGGCCGAATTTGTGGTGGGTTTGGTGTTTTGGAAGAGAATAGATGTGGGTTTGATGTGGAGTTGGGTAAATTCAGATTTTTGGGAAGAATTGTTGATTTTTGTGTTGTTTGATGCTAATGGATGGTTGATTTATATTCTAGGGAGTGTTAGGAAGTGAATGGTATGCTCGAAAATGGTTGGAATCGAGTGGAACGGAATTAGGGACCATTTGTGTAATTTGTCATTGGAGCCATTTGTGTAATTTTGCATTTAGGGACCAAGAATGGAATTTGGAGT
>CAODLS011094129.1:0-16591 GCA_948243855.1 Flueggea neowawraea | reverse complement strand
TAAGTGAAAAAAAAAAGCACGAAATCACATGCACAGGCTGAGACATGAGAAAAAAACTAGGAGATGCTAACAACAAAAGAACTCGATATTAAATTAAATAATGCTGAAGTTATGGGTGGGCAAACTTTAATTGCAAAAGTACATGCAACTAAAGATATAATATGAATATGAATCCTCATCAAGAATAGTTGTTATAATGCTAAATTCTGGACAGTGTTTCAGAAGTCAATTTTACTGAATATTACCATCTCTTTTCCCATCATTAAAATCGCAAGGTTATCTGATTCACTAGATACACCAATGCAAGAGGAAAAGAGCTATTCAACACATTAAAATTATCAAGCATCAGAATCTATGTTTTGGCAGTTGGCACCAAACTAGCTTATGTAATGGGACCCTAGTTCCATGCGAGAAAAGAAAGTATAAGTCATACTGCTACTATGCAGACAGAGCTACTAGAACATTGATCAACAGAAAAAGATAGAGCTACTAGAAGCTGAGATATTATATTGTTTAGAAATAAATTGGCCAAAAGAAGACACTTCTTCAATAAGAGTACTCTTTTCCTTTCCCTCACAACAAGACTTTTTTGTCTCCCAGTCCTTTTTCATTATTGCTTGTGATCATAGCTAGACTTCTCTCAAGCCTAGATGCTACCAGTCATTCAGAGTATATAAAATAATAATAGAAGAAATGCCTCCAAAAACATACAAGACATTGCTCTTCACAAAATTATAATATATCAATAAATGGCACCAAAGAATGCAACTAACTATTGGATACAGAAGTCATTTACAAGAAGCATACTGAAGACACCCAGAGAGAGAATTGAAACGTTTTTCTGTATTACCAAATAAAAAAAATATTCAAAATAGATGTTGTGTTCAACCCTCATTTAAGGAATAAAATAGTCTTCTGCATAAGACTCGTGAAAGCAAGGGTTTGGCATTCAGCTGCTAGAAAAGACAAAAGGAAAATTGTTGTAAGAAATCCATACTCCACAAACTTCAGATTTGTTCATTGACAAGGAAAAAGAATAGGATAATGAATTAGCTTTCAATCGCATCCATCAAGTAAGCACCAAGACTATGACACCACAACAAGATAGAACTTTATGAGAGTCAGAAATGACATGAATACAAATGAATTAATTTACTAGGTTATATGTTGAAAAAACTTTATCTAATTGAACTCATGAAGGAAGGAAGTATGAAAAGGATAACGAGATTACAAGGAACCTCAAGTTTACTGTAAGCTTCTAATTGCTTCTTCAGCCTTTCTTGTGAGTCATTGATCTCCTTCATGAGTTCCTCTTGCAATGCATGTTCACGTCCTTTGGCAGCTGAAAGCTCTTGTTCTGTATATAACAACTTATTTCGAAATTTCTTCCTCTCACTTTCTGCAAGGATTATCATTAAGTTAGCCCTAAAAATACTTCGGTGACTCATCAGTGTATCTATTTAAGAATACCATCCATCAAAATTATGTTCACCAAATTAGAATAGTTGAACAGAGGATTGAGAAAGACACGAAAAATTCATGCTAGTCAATTTGCATTGGTGCATAATTCTGGACATAGAACTATATTTTGTAATTGTACTGTCGCGTTACAAATCAAGTGTCTCAGAGAAAATTAAAAAAAAAATCACAGAACCATGCGAAGCATGTGTAATGGAATTAAGCCATTCATTCTGAAACTGATAATAAACTTGACAGCTCAAAACTCATTTAGAACCAGAACATAGTGTACGGATGTTGTTCTGGTTCTGCAGGTCATCTAGCAGCATTCAGCAACCTCCTCTTTAAGCTTAGTAGACCAACTATTCCAACAGTTCCCATTTCAAGTTCAAACACAAATGCATCTTTCAAATTAAATTATCAACTTTGAGCACAATTCTTCTAACAAATATCAATTATATGTGCATAAACAAATTACATGGCGATTCAACAAAATATTATCAGTAAAGAACCCATAATAAAACAAAAAAAAACAGGTTTGAACCTAAAATCTCAGCTTGACACCAAAATAATACCCCAATTTAAGCTTTCAAGGTAAATAAAAGCAAATCTTAATGGATAAACAAACCAACCAGCTTTACTGAAATCCTCATTTAATCCCCTCAATTTCGACTGATATTCGAAAACTTGCTTCTACGTCCTGCTTAAAGCATCCAAAAAGTCTGCTTTAACCTGCATTAATATTCGATTAGATAAAACATCCAATATATAATATCAAATCACATTAAAAAGAAAGATGAAATTGATCAAACGCAGAATAGTCGAAAGGACTGCTGAGGTGATTTGGTTTAACTACCATCTGGCGGCATTGGTAGGTGCAGAGCATGTGGTCGGAGGGGGCTTGAGGTTGGTCCTCATATTGGACAGAAAGGGGCGGGTCTTCGTATATAACGAGCTGCTGATCGGACGGAACCGGAGGACTCGCGATAGGTCTCGCATGGTCTTCCGGCCTCGCTCTCTTCGGCGGAGGAGTTCTCAGTATCATCCTTTCTCTATCTTACACTCGGAAACGACGTCGTGTTGACTGGTGGTGGTGGGGGGTGGTGTATGTTTTTGTTTTAGTAAATTTGAAAACAAAGGCACCATTTCAGAATGCTTCTCTTTATAGTTGTGAGTAAATGGACCGATTCTGAACGAAGCAATGTCACGGCAGAGAAAGAAAAGCGAGGGCCAAGAAGAGCTTCCGAAACGCACCGTTTTATTTTTCCCCGTTTTGAACCGTTTCAAGGTGTGTAATGTGCTCTTCAAAGAAAAAAAAGCGTGCGTAATGTGTTATGTAATTACTGCTCTTCTTATCTATGATTTATGAATCTGGTATGAGTTGTCCATTTATCAAATTTGACTGAAGTAATACATAATTTACCTCCAAAACTTGCATGATTTTTTTTTTGTCACTCTAAATTTTTTTAACATTCAATTTATTGTTGAACTTGTTAAAACTGTCTCAAAAAATTATTAAATCTTTAGTGGATTAGAAAATTTTATTCAATAAAATGCTAAAAGAAGATATAGAAAGGGAAACAAGATATTGATTATAGGTATGCTAAAAATAATAAATAGATAAATGAACAACATATGGATAATTACGGAAAAAAAAGAAAAAAAATAATACAGAGATAATTAGGGACAATTACAGAAAAATTCAAAAAAATAATTTAAATGTATAAAATGCAAGGGCATTCAAAATGTCTACAGAAATGTCCACTCTTTTATTCCAATTTCAAAAATGTTCAAATTTGACATTTTAACTACCTTTTGACCACGTGTTGACAACGCGTTTAGCCACACCTTAGAAAGTTTGACCACAGAAAAAAATGATACAAAACAAGAACAAAATGATCTCATTATTCTAGATACGAAAATGAGTACAAAATAAAAATAATTTGTTCTCATTATTCTTGATACAAAAATAAGTACAAAACGAGAACAAATTGGTCTCATTATTCTATATACAAAAATGAGAACAAAATGACAAAAAATCGAGTACATATGAGAAAAAAATAAACATAAAATGATAACAAAACGAGTATAAAATGAAAATAAACCGTGTATAACAAACAAATGTATACAAAAAATGAGTATTTGCTGATCACTTTGACTACTAAAAAATGAGTATAAAACGAGCACATCTCACAAATATTTTTAAATTTATTTGGTCAATTGTACAAAATGAGTAAAAGACAAAGTTTATAAAATAAATTTAATATCTTGTTATTATTAGTACATCATTTCCAAGGTCTTCTGCTTTCTACTGTGTAAACCTTCCTAAAAATCAGTAATGTGGCCCACACAAAAGCCAAAACTGGCCAGCCAAAAACTTGCTTCAAGCGAACCTTGTAAAATTTGACAATGGGCCCAACCTAAGAAAACCATAGGAAACCACTAATATTCGGTCACAAACTCATAAATACCATAAATACACTTATATACAACCAAGAAATGTAAAAGCATGTAGAATTCCATAAGTCAAAGTTACTTACAGACTCACCACTTAAATTCATAAAAGTTTGTCGTTTGGCAAGCGTTGCAGAAACATTTTCGATAAGACCTGGATTTGTAAACCAAAATTTCAAGATTATAAACTGGGAAAAAATAGAAAAGTTTTCTTAAATAATTTTTGTTGCACCAAGATATCTGGAAAATATTAATCTTTGATCAAAATTCTAATTGTTAATTGATTTCTCAAAAATGGCAAAATCAAGTAGAACAAAGCTTGAACCCGTGCAAACTTATTTATTGACCATTGCAACAAAAGGCCTTGTCTTTAGTTTCCAGAACAGTTAATTCTTACACTTGTTCTAAAAAATCTCTAGCAGCCACTTTATGAGACGAGAACCAGTTCCTCTCACCAAATACACTCACTTTACACAACCAACATGACACTCATCTCGCTGGACAACACAAATCATTAAATTGGTTGCGACTATTCTATTGACAAATTGTTCAAATAATTCCAATTTGTAAAACACATTGGAACAAAAATGGATCAGCAATCATATAAGAAAGCATGATTATCACCTTTTTCTAAAAAGAGCTTTAAACGAAACATAACTCAAACCAATGTCCTCAGTATCAGCAATAGCATCAACCATCTCGAACCCTACCTGTCAAAGTCAACACCCATTTTCATTCCATCAGTAATTACATCAATCAAATGAATACAGATGAAGAGATATGGCAAACACGTTATGGCGAGTCCCGTCATACTTATTGCCAGGGTTGCAAAGTCCGACAATAAGCCAATGCGACGACGGAGGGTCATGTGGTCAAACTATTCTCTCTCCCCTTCGATTCCGTTCGCCACGGTTGCAGATCTGGAATTGGAATAGCTTCCCACCACGAACATTCTCTCTCATCAGATCTGGAATAGAAAAAAGAAGAAGCAAATGAGGTGAAGGATGAGCCAGACAAAAGAAGAAAGAAGAGAAGAGGCAGATGAGGTGGCGTATAGGAAGAAGGAAGAACGAGAGAAAGAGATTGCAAGGCGAAGGTGCGGGGGAAGAAAGAGAAAAGTTGTCACAACCCAAAATCGAGACCATGATCGGCGTACAAGGCGAACCGTCTGTAGAAGTCCGGCGCATCTCGCACAATCCTCAAAGATCATACATCTACTCAAATTCATATTATTAGACGGCTTATTAATCATATTAAAACGTTTAACAAAGATAAGTTTTCCAAAAATAATATTCTCGAATATTATTAAAACATAATTATAATATCAAATACTAAGTAAATAATTTAAGTAAAACCATTAAACATTATTTATAAAATACATAGTCATAACCCACTACTCAGTGTGGAGCAAATAACATAACAGAAACTCGGTCCAAATAATAGGGCACTCGCTGAACGTATAAGAGTCAAACGACCGCTATCAAGATCATCTGAAAAGTGAAGTAAAACAAAAACAAGAAAAAGAGAAGGGGTAAGAATCTCTAGTGAGTGGATTACACATCATAGCAACTCAAGCTCCTCAAAAGGATTTTGAAAATATTTTCGAAAACTATCACATGCACGTATATATCTAAATACTAAAATATATATATATATATATATATATATAGAGAGAGAGAGAGAGAGAGAGATAAATTAGTTCAAAAATCAACTTTGCAATCCTTTGCAAACAAGCAGACAACAGACCATTAACGAAATTGATTAAATGAAGGAATTGTATAAAATATTTAATTCTCCAAATCAAAAATAGCCAACATATTTTCCCTTCAAGTATTTTCCAAATCACATTTATTTTCTGAAATGTTTCTAAAGAGAAGTACCAAGATATTTGAAGAGATAAATTCCAAATTTATTTTCAGAGTTAAATACCAAAGTATTTTCAGGGAGTAGTTTCAAAACATTTCCAGAGAGGGACCAGAATTCATATACGTCGATTTAACCGAACTCGGTAATAGCCACTTAGACAAAGATTAGATACTCAGGCACCATGGTATAGCCACTAAGACAAGTATAGTCCACTCAGGTACAATGTATAGCCACATAGGCAAATGATACAACACCGATGTATCAAAGGCTACGCTATCTCGTAGCTGGGTGTTCCAAAACAAAATGTGTTACTAAAACATTTCAAAAAAAATATTTACATATTCGAAGGTTCAACAAATAGCATACGAAAACAAATATATCATTTTCCCAAAAATGATAACAAACTTCCATACGAAATATTTATTGCAAAAATATTTAGTTTCAAAAACAATACTTATTTCAAACAAAATATTTGCACGGGAATATATTCTCAAAATCCAAAACAAAGTGTTCAGGGCAGATGTCATAATAAATATTAATCATAATATTTATTTCAGAAACAAAAATCATTTTCAGAGAAAACTGCGTTTCCACAATAAAGGTTTTCACATACATCAAATTTTAGGATTTTCAATCCATTAATTATTCCAAATTACATACCGACGTCAACACAACAAAATATATATAGAATTCAGAAGACACAGCCTACGTGTCTAAAGTGCTACCACACTCACCTGGACGCCTAGCAAATAATCAAAAGCATGGTCCACCGATGAATGACTAGTCTCCTTGGAAACCGAGCAAAGCTAGAACAAACACATCATGAACAAATCAGACATAGTATTGTGGTTGTACCGAAATAGGTGCAAATACATATGCAAACCCAAAGGCTCAAACAAACCTCAAAAATCCATTTCGGCTCAAAGTCTAACATAATAATCAAATATTACACCTCAGTGTAAAATTACACTTTGGTCCCCCGGGACTTTGGAAAATTACCAACTAATCCCCAAAATATTCCAACTTAATATTTTGATCCCAACTCCCCAAAATAACATATTAGTCCTCATAGACTCTCAAAATATCTAAATTAATCCTCAAACATATGTAGAATTATATTCTAATCGCTAAATGGCAAATATCACATTTGGTCCTCAAATGCCAAATTACCCAAATAGTCCAACTTTCGATTCAACCAATAGAAGTTCAATTCAAACACTCACATTGGTTGTAATCAATCTCCTAAGCAAGATTCCAACAAAAATTTCAAGAAACAAACTCAAAATCATCTAGATTTTCCAACTTCAAATTCAGATTTCTATGAACCCTAGAAACAAATCATCAAATCACAACACCCAATACAAATTCATGTATTCCCAACTCCAATCTATCATGATACAACAAAAACAACTCCATATTTGACATGAAAATCGTCAAACCCAAAACCCTAGCTAAGAACATACTCATTTCGTTCAAACTCAAAAACTGTCACGACCCAATTGGTATCAGAGCTAAGGCTCAATATTTTAAATTCTAACAACCTTGAGTAAAAGATATAAAATGGCATCCGTAAGAGATATATCCAAATATGAAGGTTTGGCTACTAATTGAGCTAGTTTCTTTTATGGCAATTATTATGTCTATTAGAAGACAAAGATGATGGTCTTCTTGAAATGCAAAGCTAAAGAAGTGTGGGATGCATTAGAGACGGGTCCCTATATTCCTGTGAAAACAGTAAATGGAGAAGAAATTCTGAAACCAAAAGCTGAATGGACAGAATGAGACAAAGAGATTGTGAGATACAACGACAAGGCTATGCACATTTTGTTTGTGCATTGAGCAAAACACAATTTAACAAGGTTCAGCAGTGTTCTACTACTCATGAGATTTGGAGAACCTTGGAGATCACATATGAAGGAACATCTCAAGTAAAAGAGAACAAGGCATCACTTCTTGTGCACAAGTACAAGCTCTTCAAGATGAAAGATGGAGAAGGAATCCAAGAGATGTTAGATCACTTCAATGACATTATAAATTGATTGAAAGCTCTCGGCAAGACATACTCAAACTCAGAACTTGTGAGAAAAATCTCGAGGGCATTGCCTAAATCTTAGGCATCCAAAAAAGATGTTATTCTTGAAGCAAAGGACCTCAACAAGCTACTCTTGGAAGAATTACTTGGATCTTTTCTCACTCATGAGATGGGACTGTATGAAGATGAAGAGCAAGGTTCCAAAAATGCCAACACATCAGAAACGTATACCTACATGCACCTAAAATATTGCAAACATTCAAGAAGCATAATTCATCTGTTGTGGGTAGTATAAGAGCATTTATTATTCATATATAGTCTTTGATACTCTTGTGAGATATTGTGAGCTTTCTTTTTGTATTCAAAACAATTTTACTCTTGTGAGAGTTTCTTAAAATCGAGGGGATCTCAAGAAAGGGTTTAGCATAGTTGTACCTTAGAAAAAACAACTAGTTTGGGAGAGTTCTCACTTACCTAGAAAAGTGATTGTAGAGGTTCTCATAATACTTTGGAAAATGATCATAGAGGTTCTCACTACAACTTCAGAAAGTGTTTAGCCTTTGAGACACAAATAATGGAAAAGCCTAAGTGGTTATACTTAGGTAGTGGACATAGGCAAAAGAGTTGTCGAACCACTATAAATCTCGATGTTATTTGTTCTTCTCTATTTCCTGATCAACACAATCTTTTGCAATTCAAAGAGAGATCAAGAGATGTGTTACACGCCGAGAAATTCCAACGAAGTGTGATGTGTGATAAAAATGCATATATGTTAAACAAATATTTCTAGCATTTTCATCCTTCAATTGAGTATTTATCGGTGAACTTATATAGTTTCTCGTGTTTTGTAGGTTTTGATTGATTTGTGTGGATTTGGATTGAAAACGCAAGAAAATATATGAAGGGTGAATGATTAAAGAGTGCAAAGGGAGTGAAAAAAGGAACAAAAGTGATTCGAAGTTGAAAGATTCCAAACAAACATGAGAAAGCTTGAAGAAAATTAAGAAAACAAGGTAAGAAGAAGTGTCACGGTTGTAATGGCCAACTCTCACGGTCGTGACACATGAACCAAAGTGACAGATCACATCCAGAAAAGTTTCACAACCGTGAGGAAGAAGTGTCACAGCCGTGAAACCATCACAACCTCCCTCACGACCGTGACAAAACTAAATTGGGCACCATTTTTTGGACAGAATTTTGTCACAGCCATGATACACTGCAGATGGTGACAAAGAGAGGAAAAAGTTGTGACGGAAAAAGACAATCAAGTGGGGACCAAAGACACTTTCAAGGGGCATTTTGGAGAGAACGTTTGTAAGGTTTTGAGGTCATGTAAGAGGGTATAAATACACCTCAAACTTAATCTTTTGGGGGATTCTCTACATTCTCTTAGATCAATAAAAACATTCTCTTGGAGGATTCCAATTAGGGTGGAAGAATTAAAAAGGGAGTTTGAAGGTTTTGGGCATATCTTTAAAGTGACATTGAAGAGGATCTCTTGGCTACCATCTCTCCTTTAATTCTTCATTTTTTAGCTTGTTATCATGTTTAATATTTATCTTTATTGTTATTTTCTTTTTAAGTTAATTATGGTAGCTTAAATCTCTTGTTAAGACTTAGAGAAAGCTATTGATGAATTCTTGCTATTTAATGAATGGGTATTGTTCATGTGCCTTGAATTCCATATTTGAAGTTTATTTTTAATGGGTTTTGTGTTTATGGTCTTTATTTGAATGATTGCCCATAGATTTGATTTAATGGCTTGTTATGCTTGACTATGATTATGCTTGATCATTATAGTTGTAGTTTAGGTAAGCCTAATTGAAGAATCGAAAAATGAAGGCTAGGTGAGACCCACAAGCATTAAACTTGTGTGGCTTAGAATAGAGATATTGCTTGCCCACAATGTGTTCGATGAAATTCTTTAATGGCTTAATGAACCTAGTTTAGCTAATTGAGGCCGAGATGACCCTGTTAGTAAATGTAGGTCTGGCATAAATGACCTTGAGAGATGCTTTAGGCTAGCTCGGTGGAGAGAACACTCATTCCTAAAATCCCCATTCATTAATATAGCAAGTAGGATTTTTTAGTAAAATCTCAAAAGTCCTAATGTTTCATCATTGATTGTTTATCTCTTTTCATTCTTAATTGTTTGCCCTTGTTAATTTTGCTTCTTTAATAAAAAAAAACCCCCAAAATCAACTCATGTGTTTAATTGGTTTCCTTTCACGAATTGATCACACTTAGTACTCGTTCCCTTGAGTTCAATATCCCTAGGAATACTCCTTAGTAAAAATACATCGATTCTTGTGCACTTGCAAGAACCCGATCAAAGTGACATACGACCTCAACTTCGACAACTAATATTTCGATAACAAATTTAACGAATATTGCTAACGAATTCCATATCGGACTAAAAAATATGAATGTTTGTCATTTTGATCTTTTGCATAAATTTTTTTGGATTTGTTTAACAATAATTTTTACTGCGATTGAAGAATTACACCATGATAAAAACTCTTAAGTGGCTTCATTAATATAGCTTGTCAAGAAATTGGTCAAAAGATGTATTGAACCAACTATCATTTGTTGCATATGTTAGGTTTCTCATGAGATTAATCAATATTAAACGCAGCAGAAAACACAAGAAACACGCCACAAAGATCTATGTATGTTAATATAATCAATTTAAATAAGAACATAATTTTATTACCTCTTATCTTTCCTGGCCGAAATTCAATAACACCAAAAGAGCCCGAATCAAACTTTGATCCCTTTCTCCTTAGCTAGAGTGGAACGTGATTGACTTAGGAACTGCCAAAAGACAACCCCCCTCTACCCTCTTACACACATGAATCTGTATAGGTCAAAGCTAGGTGTGCTAGCACGAAAAACTTATCTTTCTTGCACTCACTAATTCGGCTTGTTCAAAGAACCAAGAAAAACCCTTTTTCTTTTCTTCCTTAATTGTGATTTTCGAATACCCAAGCAAGAGCAAGTGTGAGAATTGTTTTTCTCATCATTTCTCTATAAGGATTCGGCTAGGAGACTCACAAAAGAAAGGAAGAGCGTTGAGTGAAAACCCTAGTCTTTCACCTTATGTATGTCGCCTCTACACCACACCAAAACCCTAGATTTTTTTTCCAAAATAAAACCCTAGATTGTGCATGTGTGGTCGGCCATACTCCTACAAAATAGGAGTTTTGATTTCCTTGACAAGTCCTACTTGAATAAGGATTCTTCTTTTCCCTTTTAATCAATTAATTAAACCTTTTAATTAAATACTCATTAGGCCGAATTTTTCAATTCTTTTAAGCCTAATAGGTGTGCCGAATTTCACTTTGAGCCCACCTCATTATGTTTTAATTATTAACATAAATTAATGGCCCGACAAGAAAAATAGTTTTAGCCGTAACCCAGATTTTACTGTGTGATCCTGTATGTCCATTCAATATTGACAATGGGTCCAAATTAATTTAAACCCCATAAAACATAATTGGTCTCTAGCAAGACATTATGATTACCCAAATTGAAATGAATATCAATTACGAATCAACATAACCTAATTACAATCTTATACAACTCTTTGCCTCTCGATATCAGAATTAGCATAAGGCATGGAACGGGTCACCCTTATTTATGCTAAAAGATTTTCTTAATCTATAAGTGATCCTGGCTAAGTCAAACAAATGATAACACTTATCACTTTGTTTGAGTGTGACCACACACTACTCAATTTCACTAATCAAGTGGCCGGTGATATCTTCTCTCTCTTCGAGAGTGGCAATCCCTTTACTCCACTCATGTTTCTTAGCATGACTCATGGCATACTCAATCATACCCATACTTGTCACTCATTACAAATAACGTTAGGCGTATGTCAAAGTATACGGGAAATAACCCAAGAATCCACAGTGATTTCAGGTCGAGGGATTCAAGTATAAGCGTTGTGAGAAATACTTATGACCTTTCAAACATGTAGCATTCTCATAAGCGGATCGATCAAAACACTGCTCTCCAACATGTTCTATGTTCTCTGATTGATTCTCATATCCTATTACCAGTAAAACATGATCATGTCACAGAGTACATACCAGTTTTGGTTTATTGTCATTTCCATGACAATGATCGACTATGGATATTTAGAATAGTATTCTTTTATACTTCAAGGTTTTACTATCCAAATCACATATTTGATAATTTAAGCAGAGTTATTATTCATGAATGTTTTATCAATTTAAACATGCACAGGAATAATAAATAAATAAAACCAATGCCTCATAATATAATCTGGATACAATGTATTGGGGCTAGAGCTTACACTAACAACATAATTGATAAAATTTTACATTGTTAAGGAATAATTATAAAAAAAATATTAATAAAGCAAAAAGTTGATCTTCCATAAACCAAATCCATTAGTTCATCTCTAATTGAAATATTAACAAATTCAATAACCAAAATACACTTTACTATGACAATCAATTTGATTGTGAATTTATTAGTTCACAATACCAATTTTAAAAATTGTACTTATTTATGAAAATTAATTTTTTGGGACATTTGGTAGATCCAAATTGATAAAAAAGGTCGATATATAAGATCAGATAAAAATAATAGCAGTGATATAAAAAATAATATAAAGATTTTTTAAAAAACATACATTTTTGTGGTGAATATTAAACAATGTGTACATATAGTATTTGTTTTTAAAATAGGCAATGAAAGTTCATTTAAAAAAATAGATTTATTCTTATATTTTAATTTTCTATTATATATTTTATTAATTACTATATAAATTGGTTAATTGATATAAATGTCTATGAATATTCAAGTTTTTATAATTTAAATTTTAAAATTAAAATAAAATAATACAATTGTGAATCTCACATTAAATTTTAAATTTTTCAATATAGTTTGCAAAATTTAATCTTTTAAATATAGTTTGAAGAATTATTTTCTTTATAACTTATAACAATCTTCAATACATACCTATTTTTAACTCTTAAAACCTCTTCAGGTGAAAATAAATTGAGGCAATTATAAACCAATGTGGCTTGACAATGTTTAAAAGTAATTTTTGCTGAGATTGAAGAATTACAACATGATAAAAACTCTAAAATGGCTTATTTAATATAGCTTGTTAAGGAATTGGTCAAAAGATATATTGAGTCAATTATCGTTTGTTGCATAATCGATAAAATTTTACATTGTCAATGAATAATTATAAAAAAATTAATAAATCAAAAAGTTAATCTTCCATAAACCAAATTCATTCGTTCATCTCTAATTGAAATATTAACAAATTCAATAACTAAAATACAATTTACTATGACAATCAATTTGATTGTGAATTTATTAGTTCACAATACCAATTTTAGAAATTGCACTTATTTATTGAAATTAATTTTTAGGGACATTTGGGAAATCAAAATTGATAAAAAAAGGTTGATATATATAATCAGATAAAAATAACAACAGTGATATGAAAAATAATATAAAGATTTTAAAAAAATATACATTGTTGTGATAAATATTAAATAATATGTGTACATATAGTATTTATTTTTTAAAATGTGCAATGGAATTTCATTTGAAAATAGATTTATTTTTATATTTTAATTGTATATTTTATTAATTACTATATAAATTGATTAATTGATTTAAATGTCTAATATAAATATATTTATTATTATTTTTATGGCATATCTGTGTATGACACATGTCACATTAGTAAGACACTAAATATTATTTATTTATAATGACACATGTCAATATTTTAATATATGTATTTTATTTTATATTAATATGTAGATGTTGAGCAGATTGTGGGTCGGTGGTGGGCTTTTTTGGTGGATGTAAGACTTCGAGATTTAGTATTTGCATGGGCGTATTTTCTTGTCTTCTCCCTATAGGTGAGTTGAGGCTGATAAAAAAAATAACGGAGTTGTATTTATTTAGTTGCCAAAACAAGTTAGGTTTAGATGGGAGTTTTAATTAAAACCATATTAAATTCTGTGTAATACAAGCTGGCATACTCAATAGAGTTGTACAGTAATAAGCCAGATTATGGAATCTTCATAGAGGATGAACAAATTTTCTTTTGTGTAAATAGTAGTTTAATAAGGTTGGTTATATTTTTTGCACCAAAATATACATTGGCAATAAACTACTCGAGTCTTCTACACCACAAATTCATGGACTCGGAGAGGACATATCAGTTAATGATCTGACTACAACGTAACTACATGGACCCGAATTGTGCAAAAAATGAACATATTCTGTTTCAAGAGCCAAACTTGAAATGAAATGTTTGATCTTTAGAAGAAGAAGAAGATGATGATGATGATGAGGGAAAGATTTAGGTGACCTACAGAGGCGAAAAGAATAATAAGTTAATGTGTTAAACAACGTTGGAGATTGACATAACACCTAAGCATCACCAATTAAGAAATGCCAAATACGAGGTTTAGCAAAGATAATTGGGCGGTTGATTTAAGAGATGCGTGCAATTGCGGCCTTAACCTTAAGCCACATTTTTGTAAATTGGTAGCCGAAAACGACATGTTACGATCAACAATGAATTTATCATTGGATATTATTGGAGTGCGGATATTGGTTGCACCTATACTCGTAATTGAATTCAACTTGCCAAGCTTCGGTGGACTCTCCTAGTCTTCACAGTACACAGTACACACCATGCCGTTGTCTTTTTTTCAATCATATCAAGTCAAAGTGGAAATAATCAAGACAATATTGGGATTTTAACGTAAGCATCATACTTATAGAAATAAATTACAAATTATGACGCTAACAAAAACCTCTCTCATCCAAACATAAAATTAGAATACTAATTACTTAAGAACACAAATACATCCAATTATAGTTCTCCCCTATTTAAGCAGGAAAAAGGGATGATGTCATCAATAAAAACTCTGTAAATTAAGGAGATACAATAGTGATAAGGTTTAACTGATTTTTTAAAATAAAAAATAATCATAATTATAAAGTATATAAATATACAGATGTGGAGAAAACTTTTTCAGACATTTTTATCTCTTTTTTTATTCATAAATACTTCTAAATTCTTTATTCTATAAATATTTAAGAACCATCAAATCATGTTTTTATGTCTCAATTTGTCGTGATAAGAATTTATACATTAGTCTTCAATTCATCTTAGGATTCTTCGGCTATTCAAAAATATTATACTAATTTACGAGATATTCAAAAGTGAATAACGTTCTTAATTATCATATGAATTCTACTGATAGTTTAGAATATTACTACCCATTGTAACATATATATATATATATATATATAACGAATATTACTGTACATAAATTAAACAATTAATGACTAATGCCTTTCATTACAGTAATACAATGACTAAAATGAGACCTTGGATTTTGAATTAACGATTTCTAATAATCTGTAATTTTGAATAACTGACTATAATCTCGTATTTCAGGTTTTTTTTCTTTTATCATAAATTACAGTTAAATACATTTGAATCTAACCCATTTGCAATTAAATCTAACCCATTTGAATAATTTGTTAGATTTAATTGCAAGAAATTAAAATGATGGATAAATACATGTGTAGTATTTCTAGCTAGGAGTAATATTTCATTTTACACTTAAAGTAGACGCGATCATTTCTGAACAGGACCGCCTGTTTGAACCCAAACAAGAATTGCCCAAACCATCCAACCTATGGTCCGGTTCAGGTTCAAGGTATTATAAACCAACCGTTTTAACCAAAATTAGTGGTTTAATTTAAACCAACGGTTAACCTCCTGAGCGGACCGAAACAACAACTGAACTGAACTGCCCCCTGAGCGGTTTGGTTTCGGTTAAGTGGTTTCACATAACCAGAACCGGTTTCGAACCATGGTCAAGTCTAACTTAAAGGTTGTGTCTACATATAAAGTGGTAATATCGTTATTTTTAATGTATTAAAAAACATATTTGACTTATCAAAAAAATTAAGTATATTCGATTAAATTTTTTATTACATAATTTTAATTTTTTTAAAAAAATTAACTACCAAAATTTAAAAGTATATATTTATATTAAAAATAATAAATTATAAATAAAAAAACTTCAATAACGTGCAATGCACGTACACAAAGGCTAGTTGAATATAAAAAAACAAAACTAGAAAAATCATAACCAAACATGAGAAGTGACGTAACAAAAAAAATATACGTCGATTCAAGAAAAATGGATATTATTTGAATTTAAGACATAATATATATTTTATCTGATCTCTCTATTAATGCCTTATATTTTATTCGTTCAATTGATAATATCCATTCAATATCTTTTGAATATATTTGAACAAAAAATAATATCATTTAGAGTTATACATAATTTTAGTGTCATATGCACACTCATATATGTGTTTATTAACAATATCCATACAATATTATTTGAATATCCTTAGACAATGTGCATTAATAAAAACTAAAAAACCACTGTCAATGTAATATCTCGTATTTTTCCCCGATTAAATTTTTAGGTAAAAATATTTTTCCTCTTTGTTAAATGAATTTTTGTTAATTTTGTAATTAATGATAATTATTTTATTGGTGTTATACAAATTTGGTATGGTAAAAATTTTGTTGAAATTATTTATTTGGAATTAGTATTTTCAATTTCCTTTAATAAGGGAATATTTTGTTAATTTTTATTAATTATTCCGAAAAAATTTTAATTTAATTTCAAAATTTATTTTTGAAATTTGAAGAATTAAATTTGAGTTTTTAATGTTAATTGG
>CAODLS011093925.1:0-16317 GCA_948243855.1 Flueggea neowawraea | reverse complement strand
TTGGTTTGAGCCGGAAACCGGTTGGGAGAGCAAGCCGGCGTGGGAGAAGGTGGAAATAGAAGAAAATGTAGTGAGAAAGAAAAGGAGGAGTTTCTTGATTGGTATCATCATTTTCTTGAAAACAAGAAGTGGGTCTCGTTTTGTTGTTAATGTTGTTGAAGATGATAAAAGAGTAAAAAGGGGTTTGCTTTATGATGATGATTTGAGGATATTCAAAGGAAAATGGTAGTGGTGATGAGTGAGTGAGTGGACTTTTTTCTTTCTTTTTATCAAGGTTTGGTAATGTTGGGTTGGGTTGGGTTGGGTTTGGTTTGGAAGATTTGTTTTCTTGGGTTTGAAGGTCTAGAAACTAAGAAACCTGAGTTGGATAAAGTGTGTTTTTTCTTTTTGGTTTGTGCTTGGATGTGAATCAGATCAACTTTATGGATTCATCATCCACATGAAAAAGGTCATATGAGTAGCAGTTTACATATAGGTGGTGTTAAGTGAAGCTCCAAGATCACGAAGCAAAGCAATGATTCATTAATATAATAATACTAGTTTGTATTGTATTGTTGTGTTTTGAGTTTCATTTTTTTTCTAAAGAGCTGAAAAAGAGAGGGGTCCATGGAGGAACAGAAGAGATTCGTTTGGTTTCATTTGAGGGAAAGAGAGAGAAAAGAGAGACGAGAGGTTGATAAGAAAGGCTGTCGATTTGGCAGCTTCTGGTGTCCTTTTCTTTTTCATTCTCTACCATCTTGATGCTGCAACCATGTCCATATGAAAGTGCCAGTCTTTGTATGTTAAGTCACTTTGTTTGATTTTCGTAAAAAGAATAAAGGCCAAACCCGTAAATTGGCCACTCAACTTTTAACTAAAATCCTATTAAACCCTCAAACATTGTTTTTTTACATAGTGAGCCCTTAAACTTGCAAATTCATGTCAATTAAACCCCAAAATAAAACAACGTTTGGCGTGATATAAAATTTCTGCAAAAGGAGGATTGAGAGATCAAAAAATGAGGCCACATGTTCATAAGGATGATTCAAAACTGACTTGGCTAATTGAGTTGGCATTTTTCATTTTAATTTTTGGTAGATTAAAAAATTAAAATGAAAATTTTTTGGTAGATTCAATTAAACCAAACCAGTAGTTTAGAACACTTTTGAAAACCTAATTTCAATCTCAACTTAGAAATTCAACCACTCTCTTGAACACTCTACATTTTGCTCTCTAGATCTTCAAACATTCTTGACCACTTTTTAAAGAGCCAAATCACTTAAATGCCAAGAATTTACAATCCTTACGTTCATAAAAAGCTCCTCTTAGTGTCGAAATCCTCGAAGTAGAAATCTTCATTAAAGCTCAAAATCAAAATCCTTCAAATAAAATCATTATGCCATCTGTAAAGCTTGAAAGCTTAGCCATTTACAACCATTGAAAACTCCATCAAAACCGGTATGTCATGGCTAGAAATGCTCTTTATCGTTTAGTTAACAAAAAAGAATCCATTAGAGGTCAGTTTTTACTACACTTAGTTTAAGCAAACTTACGATAAGCTTTATCGTGTCTATAGCCTTGGATAAGGATAAGATGGAGTTTCAACTTGAGTGTAACTGACTTCGACAAAAATGTGATTCCTTCAGGGAGCCTTCTAGTTCATTGTAGTAGAAGAGGATGACCTCCTTAAGAAATTTGAGGGGTTGAAGGAAGAATATAAGGCACTTTTAGAGGAGGTGAACGACCTTAGGGATGCATGTGCCAAATAGTTGGAGGAAGATCTTCAAGCTATAAGATTTGCTCTTCGTTTGCTAAGAATAGTGAGCCTAAGGGGAAATTTGTGGCCTTAGAAATAACTATTTTTTTCAGGTTCTTAAAGAAAGGGCATGAGAATGAAATGAAGTCTTTAATGGTGAAACTTGATGCCTTAGATGCTCCTTTAGAGGCACATAAGAAGAAGTATGTGAACGAGAGAACATGTTTGGTTAATATGGTCATTCCTAAATACTGTTAATATATAAGTGTTATAATTTGAAGGAAAATTATGGAGTTGGTTTTTGTAAGACTCACTTGTTGTTAAAGAGTATTAAAAACGAGCAATTTTTCAAAGTTGTTTTACACTCAAGAGATTGAGGAGTATACTTTTCCAAATTGCAATGATTTGAAGTGTTCTCTTAATAATAATGACATCAAGACTCATTTCAATACCTCTTTGTGTGATGATATAGAGAATGGTTGGGTTAAGTGTGGTCAATATTGAGATCCTCCTAAAATTTCATGATTAACAATATTTGAAAATGCTCTAGTTTGCATACATAAGAGGTGTTACGTACGCAATCTCGAATTCCCAAGAACTTATGTACATAACGTGTTTGGTTATGCACACAAAATGGACTCACTATGTACACAAAAGTTTGCTTTCACACACAAAAATGGGATAGTTTTCTAACATAATAAGAAAAATAAATGAAGAGCTTCAAGAATTTTCTAAGTATTGAGTTATGTACGTAAAACTAAGTTTTACGTACGTAACTATGGTCATTGCGTATGTAAAAAAGTGTTTACATAATATCAGACATAAATTCAGGCAACAACACTAGAAATTTTTGGAATCAAAATTGCGCACACAACGAAGAGGCTACATAGGTAGGTAATGGTTTATGTATGCAAGTATCTAAAGGTTTTTTTTATCAAGTTCAAGGTAGTGAACTACACAGGACAAGATATAAGTTGGATTTCAATTCGTGTAATTGGAGACAGAGTTAATTACCTACACAAGTTTTGGTTGCATACACAACAACCATATCACACATTGGGTGCAAAGAAATGATACACCTTAGGATTTGAATGTTTAGATCCATTACATACGCAACAAATGAAGGCGTATGCAAAGAAGAAAGAGATAAAATTGGATATATGATCTTCGAAAAAGCATATGAATCAAACTTTAAACCCAGAGAATGTTTAGACTTAATGATCATATCAAGAAAGCGTTACATACGCAACGACAATGGTTAGGCATGCAACAAGAATATTCCGTATGCAAATGTTTAGTTTCTTACACAAGCATCGAAGTCAAAAAAATGTTGAGGCTACTGGATGTTAGATGGCACTAAGTTGTGTACATAACGAAGACATTATGCATGCAACTTGGAAAAATGGGAGATTTTACGTACACCACATCAATTGTAACATATGTAATCTAAAAAAAGAATGAAGGCCTTACATCTATAAAGTTGTATTGATTGGTGCATTAAATGCAAGTTCTTTTGAATCATAAAGGCTATGATTCATCTCATTATGACTCCAAACACTAGAAAAAGTATAAAAAAGTGTTTGGAAGGACAAAGAAAGGTTCGACAACACTCATACACTTATTGCATTCAACAACCAAGTATCATATCACTTATTTTCTCTCTTTTATTGATACAAGTATGTTCAATCTTTATTTTTTATTACTTGTATCACTAGCATTAGTTCAGTTTGGTGAGTGAATTTTATTATATCCTATACTGATGATTGTGAGATTGGGGATTAAGGTAAATCCTAGGTTTGGTTTATTCTTAAATTGGAATAAAAACTTTGTAAGAGTTCTTATTTAGCTTGAAAATTGAAGTTCCCAAGATTAGATAATAATTGAAATCTAAGTAATGAGACTTATATAGTGAATGTAGACACAAGTTTAGCTGAACCACTCTAAATTTAGTGTTCCTTATGTCTTTTGTTCTCTACACTTCCTTACTTTGTAAGAATTGTTCAAAACTTGACAGAACACGCTATTCACTCCCTTTTCTAGTGTGATATTCAATTCAATAAGAGCCACAATGGTCTTTGGACATTTTTTGTGGAGAGCTTGAGTTGCTTATGGCTCGAACATCTCTTGATGATTGAATCGTTGTCTTATATTTCCTATATGAGGAAATACCACGATACGGAACCTCTCTGAATAAGATTGGGAACCCCTTTTGATATTCGAACCCTCAACACATTAACAAGAAAACTCCAACACCAATTTCAACCCCTAAGAATGGTTAAGAATCAAATTGCTTAGATGATTTGATGAAGAATTGGAATAAAGAAAACTTATTTCTAAACCCCAATTTCAAAACACTCCACAAGAAGGTGATCAAACTCCTTGAATGTTCCTTAAGTATGCATTCTACTCAAGAACACAAAGACAAAAGCAAAAGCCTTTAGGTTTAAAATATCATAAAAAAATTCCATATGATTTTGCTGTGGAATGATTAAATAGCCTTACAAAAGCTATCTTTGCCAATTAGGACTCCTAAACAAAAGCCAATTACCATAATAAATATAGGACTCATAATTGGATGCTATTTGTCATAAAATAAATACATAAAAATAAGAAACTAATTTATCACACATGATGAATGTGGCCAGCCCATTAAAACACACTTAATTAATCTCATTAGTGACTTGAATTTGAATTAGGTTGTATTGGACTTGAGAAAAACTTGTTCCAAAGCTTTGGTGGCCTTGTAAACCTTCATTAAGAGAGTTCACCAAGCCTTGTAGATGATGGATCAATGCTTGTTGAAACTTCTTAGATTGAGACCTAGTTCTGGGTCCTTGAGGCATGCTAATTGGATTAGAAACTTGTGGAACTTGCACTTCATCCGTGTCTTGAAGCTTAGGTCGAGAACCCTAAGCTTAGGTTGAGAAACCTCTTCAACATGACCATGCTGAACTTGATCAGCATCTAGAAGCTCTTCGACATGACCATGTTGAGTTTGATCTGAATGCTCTTCGACATGACTATGTTGAACTTGACATATAGGTTGCTCCATAACATTTCCCCTCTCCTTAAAAGGATTCGTCCTCGAATCTAAAGCATCACCTACATCAAAAGGACTTAAATTAGCGACGTTAAATGTAGCACTAACATTATACTCACCTGGTAAGTCCACTTTGTATACATTGTCATTAATCTTTTTAAGGATTTGAAATGGATCATCACCCCTCAGGTTTAGCTTAGACTTTCTTTGAAGTGGAAACCTCTTTTTACGAAAATGTACCCAAACCTAATCTCCAGGCTGAAAAATCATAAGCTTCCTTCCTTTGTTCACACGGGAAAATACTTTATCATTTTGCTTTTCAATCCTCTCCTTAACTTGCTTATGTAATTTTTTCACCAAATCTGCCTTAGAATCAACTTCAACACTCACAAACTTGTTAGGGGTAACGACAATAAATCAATAAGAGTAAGCGGATTAAAACCATAAACAATCTCAAATGAAGAACAATGTGTAGTGCTATGAATAGCCCTATTGTAAGCTAACTTCACAAATGGTAAAAAATCCTCCCAAGTCCTAATGTTCTTTTCAATGATTGCACGAATCAAAGTAGTCAAAGTCCTGTTAACTACTTCAGTTTGCCCATCATTTTAAGGGTGACAATTTGTTGAAAACAATAACTTGGTTCCTAACTTTCCCCACAACACATGCCAAAAGTGACTCGAGAATTTAACATCTCTATCACTAACAATGCTTTTAGGTATGTCATGCAAGCCACAACTTCTTTGAAAAATAAGTCAGCAATCAACTTAGCATCATCAATTTTGTGGCATGGCATAAAATGAGTCATTTTACTAAATCTATCAACCATAACAAAAATAATATTGCAACCTTTCCTAGTTTTATGCAATCCAAGGACAAAATCCATAGACAAATTCATCCAAGGTTCATTAGGAACAAGTAGTGGTTTGTATAACCCATGTGGTTTCAACCTAGACTTAGCCTCTCTACATGTAATGGAATGCTCACAAACCTTATGCACATTATGTTTCATACTAGGCCAAAAGAAATGTTCTAACAGCATATCATAGGTCTTATTTACCCTAAAATGCCCCATTAATCTGGCATTATGTGCCTCTTTTATTAACAATTCCCTCATAGAACACTACACAACCTATTTCTCTTAAACAAGAAACCATCAAACAAGTAAAAATCATCCAAAACATCCCCATTACCACAAGAAGCATATATATCACAGAAATCAATATCATGAGGATACAACTCTTTAATAACCTTAAAATCTAACAATTTAGCATTAAGAGTATTAAGTAAAGCGTACCTTCTAGACAATGCATTGACAACCACATTCTCTTTACCTTGATTGTACTTAATGACATATGGAAATGTTTCAATGAACTCCACCTATTTGTCATACCTACGGTTTAGTTTGTCTTGACCCTTCAAATATTTTAAGCTTTCATGATCAGTGTATATCATGAACTCCTTGGGCCATAAGTAATGTTGCCATGTTTGCAAAGCTCGAACCAAAGCAAATAATTCCTTGTCATATGTTGGATACTTCAAGGCCGCCCCATTCAAATTTTCACTGAAATGCATTAGTGGCCTTTGATCCTGCATCAAAACACCTCTAATTCTTATGCCACTTGCATCACATTCAATCTCAAAAGTCTTGTCAAAGTTAGGCAAAGCAAGCAAAGGTGAATTACACAATTTATCTTTAAGTTCATTAAATGCATGTTCTTGTGCATCACCCCAAACAAATCCAACATTTTTCTTAACAAGTTCATTTAAAGGTGCGACTATAGTGCTGAAATTCCTAATGAATCTCCTATAGAAACCAGCAAGTCCATTAAAAATCCTTACCTCACTAGCGTTCTTAGGTATTGGCCATTCCTTAATGGTTTTAACCTTGCCCTCATCAACTTAAACACATTTACTAGACACTAGAAAATCAAGAAAGTTAACCCTATCCATGAAAAAACTACACTTCTTAAGGTTAGCATACAACTTTTCTTGTCTAAGTATGTATAATACATGACGCACATGCACAATATGTTCATCCATGCACTTAGAGTAAATCAAGATATCATCAAAGTAAACAACAACAAATTTACCCAATTACTCATGCAACACATGGTTCATCAATCACATGAATGTGCTAGGTGCATTAGTAAGACCAAATGGCATGACAATCCACTCATACAACTCATATTTAGTCTTAAATGTCGTTTTCCATTCATCCCAACATTCATTCGAATTTGGTAATAACCAGTTTTCAAATCAATTTTGGTAAACAAATAAGAACCATGCAATTCATCAAGCATATAATCTAATCTAGGAATAGGATGATGATACTTTACAACGATTTTATTGATGGCTCTGCAGTCTTCACACATCCTCCATGTTCCGTCCTTTTTTGGCACAAGAATAACTAGAACCGAGCAAGGACTAGGACTTTTCCTCACATACCCTTTGGCTAGCAACTCATCCACTTGTCTTTGGATCTTCTTTGTATCACTTGGATTTGTTTTATGTGTTGGCCTATTTGGTATGGCAGCTCCAGGGATGAAATCAATTTGATGTTCTATGCCTCTAATTGGTGGTAAACCACCAGACAACTCCTCTGAAAACATGTCTTCAAATTCCTACAACAGATCAACAAACACACTAGGTAAAGATGGGTTAAGGTCATTAGTAGCCAAATAAGCCCCTTTGTACAAGAGTACATATATAAAGCTTTTAGAATACAAAGCTTGTCTAACCTCACTTGTTCTAGCTATCAAACTCACATTCTTTACACTTTTCTCTCTATGCCGACTTTGCTTTTCTTTTCCCTCATTCTTTTCACTCTTTTATTTCCACTCTTTATAGTGCTCTTTTTACTCTCTTTTTATTTCTTTTTGTCCTCCACTCTCATTCTTTCCATTTTACATTGGTCTTCATACATTTCTTTTGAAGAAAGTGGTGTCAAGATTGTCTTCTGTCCATCTTTGGTAAATGAATTCCTATTGAGATGCCCATCATGCATAGCCTTTCTATCAAATTGCAATGGCCTACCAAGCAAAATATCTCCAGCATGCATAGGAATTGCATCACACAACACCTCATCATGATATTTATTGATAGCAAAAGAAGCAATAGACTGTTGATTTACCTTGACCTCACCACAATCATTAAGCCATTGAAGTTTGTATGGCAATGGATGGGATGTAGTAGGCAACCCCAATCGAGTAATCAAAAGTGTACTCACCACAATATTGCAACTCCCATTATCAACAATGACACTACAAGCCTTGTCTTGAATATGACACCTTGTATACTTCCAACACTTAATATCTCGATTTCTTCCTTTAGACTCTTCGGTTTTGGATTTGTCTTTGGAAGTCGATTCAGTCTTCCCCTTAGCAACATCATAAGCAGGCTTATTTTCACCTTTAAAATCATTTTTTCCATCCCTTTTCTAAGAAGAATTAGAGTTGGAATAAGGTTTAGGAACATACCTTGCTGCCCTTCTACCTTGGAGTTGTTTTTCCATCTTTATAGCAATGTGTATAGTCTCTTCTAACTCCACATAAGGTTGCAAATCTACTCGGTCAACTATTACTTTATTCAAGCTAGCTAAGAAACGTGCCATGATGGCCTCCATATCCTCCTCTATACCAGCCCAAGTCATAATCATTTCCATCTCCTTGTAGTAATCATCCACACTTCTACTGCCTTGTCTAAGAATTTGAAGTTTTTGCACAAGCTCCCTATTAAAATGTCTAGGGACAAATCTCTTTCTCATTGTAGACTTAAGATCATGCCAAGTCTCAATTGGGTACTCCAAGTTCCTTTTTCTACTAGTCATCAACTGATCTCACCAAGCAATAACATAATCCAAAAATTGTGTCACTACAAGCTTAACCTTCTTCTTATCACTAAATTGATGGCAATCAAATATGAGCTCCACCTTTTTTTCTCATTGCAAATAAGCTTTTGGATTTGATTTGCCTTGAAAATGAGGTATCTCAAGTTTAATGTTCCCCAAATTTCTAGCCACAAAATCATCATAACCTCGATTTCTGCCATAGAGTTGGTTTTCTTGTCATCTCCCTCTTTCTCTACCAAAATCGTGGCCTCCTCTACCTCTACCTCGAGGTACACCCATTCCATCAATGGTTGCATTGTCTTCTTCATGGTAATCAAAATTTTTGTCTTCCAATTCATCAAATTGAAGATTTCGGTTTCTAGCCTCTCATTGTGATTTGGTGTGGTCTTTTCAACACCGTCCAACCTTGTATCCATATGCTCTAGTGCTTCCCTCATAGCCTCTATAGCTTGAGTAAAACGTGCCATCTCTCCATCTTGAGTCTCACGTTGTCTAGCTTCATTAATATGACCAGCTCCACTATCTCCACCTTGGTATGATATTGCTGCGAAAAAAAAAAGTTAGAGACAAAGAACCAAAATAATTCAAGGACCTCACAAGCACTTCCTCTCATGTTTTTTTACTCAATAGGGATGTTCACTCGTGTTTATCGCAATTAATGAATGCACCCAAGGTTTTCCTCACACTCTCTAGCTAATTGTTTTATGTTCTTAGGTGAATCACACTTTCAGAAACAATTTCAAAAAGCTTGTAATGTTTGGAATCTCAAAATTAAAATTGACAAAACAAGTTTGATGCAAATCGGTTAACAAGAAAAAAGAAAGCAAGAAAAAAAATTATAACAAGTAAGAAGCAATAAATTAGGAAAACTCAAATAGATGCAAAAGACATGTAAAAGAATTATGAAAAATCTACCTAGAATAGGAATAAGCCAATTTAGGAAGTATTTAGAGAAGAACCCAATTCTGCCATGCAATTTGCAATATTCCTTAATGAGTAAGGAATGTAATGACACGCAATTTCCCACTCAAAATATAACACAATTTTGTTAGGATTTGAAATACAAATCAGATTTGAATGTGGTCTTCAATCACACAAGAATCCAAATTATTCCGTTTCTGAGTATGTTTCTCTCTTTTTTTTTGTCTTGGTCCTTTTTATTTGTATTGGACTTTTTTTTTTCTTTCTTTTTTTTAATCTTCAACCATGGATGCTAAAAGAAAATTCTGATTTTTTTTGTGTTAATGATTTTAGATTGCAAAATCAAACGAACCAATCAAGAATAAGAATAAAACTCAAGAATAAGAACAAAGCACAGAGACACAATGAACCGAATTCAAGAAGAGACGGAAAACACAAGAAATTCAGAATTAAAGGAACAAAATTTTGTAAAGATAAAACCTAATCTATAGCCAAAGTTCTGATACCAAATGATTTGGAATTTCCCTGAATAAGTTTGAGAACCCCTTTTGATATTCGGAACCCTAACACATTAACAAGAAAACCCCAACACCAGTTAAGTTTCAACCCCTAAGAATGGTTAGGAATCAGATTGCTTAGATGATTTGATCAAGAATTGGAATAAAAAAAATTATTTCTAAACCCCAATTTCGAAACACTCTACAAGAATGTGATCAAACTCCTTGAATGTTCCTTAAGCATGTATTCTACTTAAGAACAAAACGAAAAAAGAAAAAGCCTTTAGGTTTAAAATATCATCAAAAATCTGCCCATATGGTTTGGCTATGGAATGATTAAATAGCCTTACAAAAGTTGTCCTTGGCCAATTAAGACTCCTAAACAAAAGTCAATTATTATAATAAATATAGGACTTCTAATTGGATGCTACTTGCCATAAAATAAATACATACAAATAAGAAACTAATTTATCACACATGATGAATGCGGTCAGCCCATTAAAATACACTTAATTAATCTCATTAGTGACTTGAATTTGAATTAAGTTGTATTGGATTTGAGCTGAACATGTTCCAAAGATTTTGTGGCCTTGTAAACCTTCATTAAACGAGTTCACCAAGCCTTGTAGATATGGATCAATGCTTGTTGAAACTTCTTTGATCGAGACATTGTTATGGGTCCTGAAGACATGTTAATTGGATTAAAAACTTGTGGAACTTGCACTTGATTGTTGTCTTGAAGCTTAGGTCGAGAACCCTCTTCGACATGACCATGCTGAACTTGATTAGCATCTGGAAGCTCTTCGACATGACTATGTTGAGTTTGATCAGGATGTTCTTCGACATGACCATGTTGAACTTGACCTGTAGGCTACTCCATAACATACCATAGGGTCACTTATAGATTCTACTTTATGCTGATCTTGATCCTCCTTTGGATTCGACCTTTGTTCCTTTAGGACTCATTAATCTTACTAGTTCAGATAATTTTCTTCATTTAGGTGCCAAGGGTCCTCCAACCCCAAAGGATGCGCTCCTAGGGACGATTCACTTGCAACTTAGCTGAGATGATTTTCCTTGGTTATTTAGTTGCTTAGCTGTTTTCGTCCTCGGTTTAATTGCTTAGTAACTTGTATTGGCACTTAATGCTTCCTTAGCTTTTTTGGACTTAGCTTCATGCATGCTTGTTATACTGATAGTTCTCCCATCACTCATTTTAAATATATTTTCGAATTAAATTACTTGATTATTAATAAGTAAATTATAAATTATCCTATGCGCATATGGGGTTGGGAAATGAAATAGTGTACAAAGCTTTCATCTGGAAGTCCAATAACGTGGGCTCCGCTGACTCGTGCCTTTCCATTTCCGGGCGTAGGAAATCAGAAAAAACAGATGATGGCTGATTCTTGTGTCCCACTTCACCTTTCGGGTACTTTTTTGGATGGTACGGATTCCTAAAATGAGTTTTACTATTTTAATAAATTAAATAATTGATTATCAAATTAAATAATTGATTATCAAATTAAATAATTTTAATAATAAATAAATAATAATTATGATTATTTAATTTATTATAAAATTAAGTAATTGGTTAAAATTAAATAATTTATTAAAATTAAGTAATTAATGACTAAATTAAATAACGATATTTAAAATTAAATAACTTTTAAAGTTAAAATTAAGTAACTACCCCTTAAAATTAAATAAATAAGACTATAATTAAGTAACTCAAGTTCTCAATGAAGACTCTTAAGGACTCTTTTAGGAGTTCTCATTGTAGTACCACGTTTTTTTCGACTGCCCAATTTGCCTTTCCTTTCTTTTTTTTTTTTAACTAAATTGCTGTTTTATTTTTTGAATAACAATTCTCTATTCTCATAGAGTCAAAAAATTATTAGATGGAGTAGAATTTGAAATTAGATCTCTAGGTGTAACAAATTTGGTATCTACTTTTGTGCTTGGACTTATTCATGGTTTAGTGGGTTTCCACTATCATCACTTGCTAAGAAGTGATATATTAAGAACAAAATATTGCTCTAATTGTTAAATTATATACTATTTCTTTAAGAAATTTGATTGTTAATAGGCTAGAATTTGGACATAATGTTAATGAAAAATTATTAATACTTGGGGAGTATGTATTATGCCTTTATATTGTTAATGTGTCAACTTATATTTTTTTTGTCGGAAATGGAATTTGTATTCAACCCAACTTGTCGATATTACAAGGGACTACATCATAACAAAGAATTACAGCATAAACTGGAGGATTAAGACCCCCAGATAACAAGGCAACCAAAAACTAAAAACTGAGAATCGACATAATTCGCACAATCGAAGCGAAAATAACTGCTGCCAAAATTAGGAAGTTTAACCATAAAAAAGAGTTCACAGAAGATGACATTTGTCTCTATTGCCAATGCGGAAGATAGTCCGTTGATAGTACACATTATTCTGTTATATTTTTTTCCCTATATCTTTTTTCACACCAATTTTTTTTTGTGTATATAAACTAATGGTGAACCGCAATTCTTTGCTTCCGACCAAACAAAAACCCGTAATTCTTTGTCCACAAAATACTAAAAATAAAATTAACTCAAAATTAAAAAAGATTCAATGGTTTAAATGTATCTAATTAATTTGATGCTCTGTGACCAAATATGACATCAAATATCCAACTTTACACTGAAGCAAGCAGTTGTACTAATGTCTCAATCTGGTAATCCAATATCAAAATTAATTATTTAACATAACAAATTAGTAATATTCATTTTAATTTTTTACGTTCCATAGAATCAATTATATGAGGAAAGGAACACTTCGTACCTTCTTTCTTCTGTACTAATTACATTGGTTGGACGAAAATTAAGATCAAAATTATATAGTATGGCTACTAGCTAGTAGTTACCAATGTTGAAGTTACATAAAAAATTATAGAGAAAAGTACCAAACCGATGGATGGTTCTTTTTTTTTTTCCTTTAAAGTTAATTTTATTTTTTTTTCAGTGCATATTCCTTTTCACAAAAGACAAAAGATCATATACAAATACAAGATTTACTAACAATGAAATAAAAATTTTAAAAAATTATTATTTTGTTCGAAAAGTAAATACTTAAGCATAGGAGGAGATGATATACATGTGTACAGTTAATCTAAGACAAAGTATAAAGTGCCAATCAAGCAAAAATAATTCCTACCTAAACAGTTCCTTTATGAAAAGCTTAAAATCTCGAGACTCTATGGTATGATCCTCCTTTTCTTCAACCTTTTATTTACCTCTTTGAAATTGGGTCCCTATGTTTCAGTATATTGTGACTTGTGAGTTGGGACAGAGAAAAAAAGGTTGCATTGCCAATAACGGAGCCAAATGGGGTCACACGATCCTATTTGTTGTCCGCGAACTTTTAGTATATATTTGTCGATTTCACTTATTATATTTTATCTTCTACTTCTTTATTCTAAACTCGACTCCATTTTAATAAATTTTTAACTCTGCCATTGTGCATTGCATTCAAGTTTTCTAGCCATATATATTTATACACTTTTTTATCAATTAGATGTTTTTTTTAGCTACAAAATCAGCTACAGTGTTAGACGAACCTGCAACAATCTATAAGAGATTACCAATGCATCAAAACACATAGTGATAGGAGTCTGTGCCAGAAACCGTAACGTTAACCAGAGAGTCGATATTTTAAAGCCTAAACCTCCACCGCAGTTGAATTTCAATAGGGCTCTATCATGCAAAGCACCACAGTGATTTCTACTGGTTGCACAATTATTTGTAGGTTTGTCACGAACCGCCCAAAATGCATCTCAATTGAGTGCAATAGATTTCGGAGATACTTAAAAAAGAAAGAAAGAAAGAAAGAAAGAAAGAAAGGTAGATCTAGGAGATTGCTTTTTTGTAATGTTGAGTTTGTAACTCATTAATATTAAAATTAATTTTAATATTAAAAAATTATAAGTTTGATTTTTAGTTAAAATAAATAAAATAGGGATAATTTAACTTTTATATTAAATTAAAATTTAGAATTAGATTTTTATCATACACCAAATATATTTTGAATAATAGAAACAATTCTTGAAACATTGTAAAAAATACCAAATTTTTTATTGACTGAGAAATTGAACGAGGATTTCAGATATTTTGACAAAAAATCGTGATATTTTCGCGAGAAATTGATTTTTTCTTGGAAAAAGATAAATTCCAAGGGAGAAAAATCTTATGTTTCAGAATGTATCAAGCTGTATCCATATATATCCAAATGTCTCTAAATCATAATTTTTTCATATAAAATTTGATTTTTTAATTTTTGATATAATACTTTTTTTTAAAAAATTAAATGCCTCCAAATTACAATTTTTGATATAATTTTTACAAATTTTTGGATAATTTCCAAAATGTATTCACATAACAATTTTTTACATAATTTTTCGTAGTATCCAAATGTATTTAAATGTATCCAAATTTTAATTTTTATATAATTTTTTATAGTTTTTAAATGCATACAAATGTATCCGCAAGTCTCTAGATGTATTCAAATGTATCCAATTTTATTTTTTATATATTTGGATACATTTTTGTATGATAAAAAAATGTATCCACAAGTATCTAAAAATGTATTCATCCCTACAGAAAATCAAAATAATTCAAAAAAATCAATTGAAGTTATAAAAACATCTAAGCAAATGCAATTAAATCGTTTCTCATCTAATTCTATTTTTTTTCTCATTTTTAGCAATATTAGCAATGGTAAAACAATTATTGAAAACTGAAATATGGATTTTTTTTTAAAAAAATTGAATGGCAGGGAGCGTTTTGGTAATTTACAAAAGCTGAAGATGCTAGCCCTAGCATCCTCTTGCACAGTTGTCGTCCCTCACAGATGCTACGCCACCGTCAGACTAGATTGAAGAAGAGGAGGTCGATGATAGACAAGGGAGAGACGAATGGAAAGCGACGGTGACCGAGGAGGAGAATGGGACGAAAGAGACGACGAAAGAGACTCGTCGAGAGATGATAGCGACGATAGACAGGACGAGATTGTAATACCTTGTCGAGTCGTGATCGAATTCCCTGTAATGTTCTGTTCAGTCTTGTTTTGATCTTGGTGATTGGAGTGTTAAGTGAAAGATTTGTTGGGTTTTATGTGGAATTACTCTAGTAAGATATGTGTTACTCGAGTAAGATAGGGTGTCGATTATGTTGGATCATGGGTAATCAACAATAAGTTCCTTATGTGTTTTGATGATGAGCAAAAGGTTTTGATGAAGAGCAAAACGTTTGACTTGAAGTGGAACACGTTGGAAGGCTAAGAGTTGCTAAGCAAGGCTCTGCAAAGCAACAACGTACGTTACAACAAAGCTGAAGTACGTTATCTGAAAAACGTCGTGATCAACTTACGTCTTGTAAAGGCACAACGTACGTTATGGACATCAACGTACGTTATGGACATCAACGTACGTAGAGAATCTGCAAAGTACGTAGACGTGGCTCAGGCAAAAAAAATAGAAGCTACTGGATTGTTCCAGACCAAGAATAACGTACGTCATATATGCACAACATACGTAGTAAATAGTACAACATACGTAGACAATTTGCAATGTACGTAGACATGGAGCTGAATGCAAACATATGCTACTGGATCCTTAACAACGTACGTCATACATTCACAATGTACGCAGTGAAGGATCACAACGTACACAGAGGAAAGACAACGTACGTCGTCTGGAAATGAAGCATGATTAACATACGTCTTCAAATTCCAACGTACATTAGCTGAGTCATAGAAAGCTGCAACTGCATTAAATACAATCCAACTGCTAGTTTGTCACCACCAACGGTCATATGGCATGGAAATGCTATAAATACATCAAGAGAAGGGTAGAAACATGTTGAACAACATCAGAACTCATTGTGCCAAATTTCATATCAATTCCAATATAGAAAAACAACCAATCAAGCTAGAGATCAAAGTTCAATCATCAAACTCAAATATTAAACTTTAGTATAGTGCTTCAACCTGTTGTAAACAGTTTTACATACACTTTGAGAGTGTGAGAAAGGTTTGTTGTGAGCCTAAGTAAAACAACAATTGTAGAGGTTTGTTGTGAGCCTATAGAAAACAACAGTTTAGAGGTCTGTTGTGAGCTTATAGAAAACAACATTGTGAGGCCTTGGAGGTGTTGAGCCAGAATCAACCTCGTGCATTGGCCTTGTTGGATTGAGCCACAATCAATCATCGATAGTGAAAAGCCTAAGTGAGA
>CAODLS011093881.1:0-16329 GCA_948243855.1 Flueggea neowawraea | reverse complement strand
CCCTCAAGCTACTCTCAACTGGAAACGGTTCATACAAGAACTGCAATCAAGAAAATTCATCAGTTTTATGCGATTAAGTTAATTAATATGGCCATGGACAACCAGAAGTTCCAGCATTAATCTAACCTTCTTATAGAAGCTCTTTTTGGGTTCATGAACAAGAATAACTGCTTTTCCATGCTGATCATATTGTGGCCGGCCTGCACGACCCATCATTTACAGGATATCTGTGATTGGAAATTCTACATATCTCTTTGATTTTCCATCATAATATTCCGTTCCCTGCAATAAAGGAAATTTTACTTAACTATTATCAGCGATTGCATGTAACAACAAACTCTAATAGAGGTAGCATACATATAATATTTTATCAGAATCTGAAATGCGTTGCGGGCTCCAGAACTGACATACTAGACAAGAAAAGGCAACACATTAAGCTTATGCCCATCTTTTCATGTTGTTTGTATGTCGGAATTCATTCATGTTACACCTCAAGAACTAAAAATGTTTATTGTGATAATCTAAATTACTACATTGTAATTTTCAAAGACAGCCTTAGTTTTATTTCATCAATTTTCTTCTCTGTTGCACAGCTACAATATCCTTTAGAACTGAGGTATATCCATCTCTTTGCAAAGGAAAAGAACCTTGTCTAAAAACTATCTCCGATATTAATCAGACATTACCAAATTACAAAGATATTGAATGAACAAGAGGAACAACTATGAACTAGTAAAGCACACTCCCCTCATCCCATAAAGATAGGCAACAAGCCTTTTTCACATAGATTGGAATCATCAATTTTAGAAGAATTTTCCAGTAGTACCCTTAAAATTATATCTTAACAATTAATAATACAATTTTCTATGCGTTAAAGTAGGGATAAATAGTAAAATAGCACACAACCACTAATCTTGAAAAGGAAACAAGTCTATAATTTGGGATGGATGAAAAAGAAAAGCTTGCCTATCATTATGGAAAGGAGGGAGTATTAACATCAGATTGACTCTGTGCAAAATCAACTAATAAACAAGATTTGCAGCTTGGATTACTAGGTATGCCTCAAGAAGAAGTATAGGGAGACAAGTTAGTTACTAATTATACAATAACAGGTCAGGATATAAAAACCGGGAAGCCAACAACAAACACTCAAAACATTACATCCATGTGCATGCACGTGCAAAGCGTATGAGTCAGTAAAATTTATTCAAAAGCCTTGGGACAATTCTGTCAGCAAGATCAGTAACAACTTGATAAAATAAAGAAAATTCTCACCTTGATAATGACCAGATGAGCAGGCAGATTTACACCCCATGCAAGAGTGCTTGTACATACCAGAACCTACAATTGGTATTGCAGTTATCTACGTATTGTGGACAGATTAAAACAAAAATAAGACCATTTAAATGTTTGAGAAGTGCCTGGATCTTGTTATTTGCAAAAAGTTCCTCAACTAGAGATCTGTCTTTGTCGTTTAGACCTGCATGATGCAAACCAATCCCAAACTGTAACGTGTGTCTCAGGTTCTGGTCAGTGACCTGAGAAAGGACCATCTGCAGTGCTTCTTCTGTGATATTCAGAAACTGCCTTGGATGTTCATCTGAAGCTGCAAACTTTGTAACAAAGAGCAAACAACGGCTTAAACTTCAAATCAATTCCAACAAGAAAAGTATCATTCCAATTCCTGACACAATATTGCTTCTCACCTGGATAAGATCAAGTGCAGTTAGCCTTGTCTGCCGACAAGATGATACAAATATGAGAACTGGTTTTGTAGGTGAATGTGTGCATATTGCAGCATAGGCAGGTTTATTCATGCTGTTCATCCTCGGGCAGTAGTATTTGCCTGGATATCCCTGTTTAGAGAGAAGAATTAACTGGAGAATATTAAGTAACCTGTGCACAATCAGAAGTCAACCACCCATTTCAATATGATCGAGTAAAAAAAAAACCTCCCCTGAAATCAAAATAACACAAAGGGTACTGTTCACAAAAATTATTGCTAGCCCACATGCCAAGCTCATCAAAAACATGAAAGCATCTCAAACTATACTTACCATGACCAATATGTGACATAAAACACTGGCAAAATGACTATCATTACTTTGGGGATTTGATGACAAATGTCTTCACAGATATAATTTAGCAAGAAAGTTCACTGCAAGGTCTAATTTTCTCAACCCAAGACAATCTACCTTTCCATAAGTTAGCACTAAAAATTAATATGAATTTGAATTTATAATTTTCAAGGACATTTTTTTTTTGGTGGGGGAGTTGGTACTTGATAGGGCAGAGCAAACTGGATGGCAGTTTGTTCGTTTGGTTACAGACGTTTGATGGAAATAGTGTTTAACTGGAATAGATATAAGTTCAAAAGATATTAAACATATAAAAATTACAGATCTTGTTAAAGAGAACGTTCAATGTAACAGAGTCAACCAACTTGCCTGGATATGTACTTCAAGAGGGACAGGCCTCACACTCGGCTTGAAGTTGAAGAGTCCAAATTCACCAACACCCAACCAATCAGCCAAATCACCAAATAAATTCAGGAAAATGTTTGAAAGTAATTATAATGAAACAGCCACTAGATCAAAAGCATCTTAAATGCACCGAAAACTATGAAAAAATAAAAGCAACAAAACATGATAGCTTCTCAGGGTGTAATGTCAACCAATGTTTAGCGCAGGAATTACCACACTGTAAAGAAGACAACTAAAATTTTTTAACAGCATGAAAAACAAGATAGAATATAAACCAAGCTTGTATTTTAAGACCAGAACCATCAAGTAGTTCAGTGCCCAGAGTTTATCCGCCTGACCATGGTAGCAATAATCTCTTTGTCCACCAAACTCATATCCAATTTGACAACTTCTCATCCACTACATTTGATCCAACAATCTCTTCATCCAAATCCATTTGAACTGACCGCTTCCATATGATTTTAGGCCAGACCATCAAGTTCTATGTAAACTCAGCTATAATGGCCAGCCACTCTAAGACCTTCACAATGTTTGGGCGTATTATCGGATTCTTAAAATGCAAGGACCAACTTAACTATCAGAGAAAACCTCACTCATTAAATAAATAATTTCCTAGTATACTACATCTAATATAGAAAATTCCACTATTCCTTTCTTTTCCTCTTTATCTGCATTTTTTTCCTCCATATTCTATATCAATTATATCTGCCTGACAGACTAAACGAATGTTGATTATTTTGCAAAATTTTATGTCCTTCTACAAAAAAACAAAAGAAGAATATATTTAAATATTTCATAAACAAGTTATTAACATCTATGTGAAACCTACTAAAAGAAATTGAAGTGAAAGCCAAAGAAGGAAAAGAATTCCACTTTATGATATTCTCGTTCAGCATTCACAATGTATTCCATAATAAAAACATCATAATTACTCCCATTCACCATTGCTTTTTCACTCTCAGTATTCTATTTTTCCTGTTTCCCACAAACAAAATTCCCTTTCATTAACTTGAAGAACTTGTTTTTGCCTTCTTAAAAGTCAGAGAACTAGTCTAGTCCCATGTTAAGAAGCACATGAACAACCTTATTTTTTTTTAATCTTATTCATATTTAAATCTTATTATAATCAATTCTTCTGATTACATGGCCAAATGCATGAGAAAAAAATTGATTTGAAATAATTGACATTTGGCTTCTGACAAACATAGTTTTTTAGTCTTTCTACAATTAAGTTTTACAAATTAACTTAGTAATATATTAATGCTTCTAAAGAAAATGATGAAGTGGGAGATTACCTTTATATAGCATTCTATATTCCGATAATAAATTTCATCCTTTGATAATGCATGATGCTATTCAGGAATAAAGGAAATACTTTGGCAATAAATTTATTAACAGAATGCAGTTTTGGTAACGAGAATATGTCTTCCTGAACAACCCCATAAGAAATATATTTCGGACATTGAACCGAAAAAAAAAATATACATATTTTGGACTTTATCTAGACAATGAACTGTACATCACATTAGGCTTTTGAATTAATAATCACCTTTACGTCAAATTTCTGTTCTCCACAGCATTTATTTAGAAAGAATAGGATGCCAAAGATCTCCACAATTTCAATAGGGAATAGGTTTTTCCTCAGTTTCAACAGGAAAACAACTATCCCTGGTCTTATCCAGAAGGATTGGACAGCCCACCTAATTTTGCAGTACTAAAACCTATCAACTCCTAATTAGTTTTCTCAAGACATCTTTACCCTTCAACTTGTATTTTTACACTTAATCAGCAAAATTTTTTCATTATCTCAAAGAACAGAAACATTCACATGTTCAATACCTTGCATTTGCCAAAGCTGTAGAAAGACCTACAAAACGTACAGCCCTCTCTGTTTGTGATGATATGTATCTCATCCTCGAAACAATTACCTGGAATGCAAAATCCAGCAATTAGATTCCAAAGGAAAAACACAATTCCGTAATCTGTTTTTCTGTTTTAATCATCTTAGATAATCAGAAATGATTATAGCATGTTTCCAAATTTGGCATCTAATAATCCGATCAGTTGTGTAAGCTCTTATAGAAGTGTCCACTCCAAAAATTAGGAATACACCCAATGGTATGTCCATATTTGACACAAGGCATGACCCAAATTGTATTGAACCAAATAGGAATTAAAGATGTCAATGTACCCAAATGTTTGCTACCAGGTCAATTGACCAATCTACACATACTTCACCATAAATCAGGTTGAAGCATAAATATGAGAACTCCAATATGCCAAGATCAACACTTACTAAAAGAATCATTTAAGCAAGCAGATAGGTATGCCTGAATGGTGAATAACTTTGATGAAATATTAGACATACATCATACAAAATCTTTGCTCCAGGTATACTCCTAAGCCAAGAAAAGAAAAAGTTCCTAGTACTTTACCATTATCAGCATTTACTCTTCAACATCCCTTGAATGCTATGGTGACACCCCTCTTGGAATCAGTTCAAATGGTTAAAGTACTAATACCGTTTTTTTTTTGTTTATGTTCAATCAAAAGAGAAAAAAAAATGAAAAGAAAATCGCCGCACAAAGAAACATGATCTAAATTCTTAAACTTCTTCTAACTTCAATCTAGTGATTCTACGTGTAAACTTGATCAATGACAGCACATAAACAAATTCTACATAGGCCACTTCCATGCACTGTGATAGGCTATAAAGATATAACGCTAATAAATATTCATGGATCACATTCCTAGGAGTTTTCACCAAAATGTAAGTCTCACAAAAATTTATATGCACATAAGCAAGCAATACCTCAAGTATGGGTCCCCGATCAGCTCCCAGCAAGTGAATCTCATCTAAAATCATAAGGCCAACCTATTAACAGAAGTCCAGACACATTAGCCTGGAAGCATGTATATTCTTAGATGTGATAAGTAATAGACATTCATGGAATTTGATCTCCATTATAAAGAAGTACGAGCCTAGTATATAACAGAAACAAACCTTTGTTACATAACTTCGACTATGCCAATTGCGACTAATACCATCCCACTTCTCAGGAGTAGATATGATGATATCTGCTGACAAAAGTGCCATTAAATCTGGAGTATAGTCTCCAGTCATTTCAACCTGAAAAAAAATCAACACCATCTTATTATTAGTTCAGTAATACAAACCAGCAATATAAAACACACGCGCACACACACACACATCTATTCACATGCTTTCGAACACAGAAATTTACACATTAATACAACTAACAAATAGAATTACTTACCATCTTTTTCCCAAGCTGAGAGACAAGATGCTTTCTCCAATCGTTCATTCTTTCCCGAACAATAGCCTTCAAAGGTGCTACGTAGATAACCTGCATCAGACAATGAAACATGAAAGATCCAACAATGCAACAGAGATGTGAACAAATATTTGTGTTGCATAACCACAAATCTAAATTAAAGAGTTATTCCTGTTTGCCTATCACACTATTCTGTAAACCATTTGACAGGTTTGCCACTACTTGCTTCCTTCTTTATTTCCATTTTCAGAAAAAATTTACTTATTATATTACCAACTATTTTCTTCAGCACATTATACAGCTGCAACTCTAATGACTGGCAACAAGTTATCTTTAGTGTGTCCCACGATTTTGTCCTGTATTCGTTCTGCATATTATATTCTCCTTATAGTTGACCATGATTGGACTCAGAGACACCATAGAACAATCCTGATAGTTGAGCACTTTAGTATACTTAGACATCAGAGCAGATACCTTCATATCAGGCTGAGTATTGAACAGGCGAAGCATTGCAAGTTCCGCAGATATGGTCTTCCCACTTCCAGTGGGAGCTCCTAACAGAACATTGTTGTCTGTATGATACAGGACATGAAAAATCTGCAAATTGAAGGCAAAAGCTGGAATCATCGATGCAGAGTACTTGGGAAAGATAGGAATCAACAAATTAAAATAAACTGGAAGTATTGAACCACACCTGAGTTTGTATGGGATTAAAATGCGAAAATTTGTACAACCCTTCGTAAGTATGGTTTCCAAGTGCAGTCACAGGAAGCGGCTTTAAGTCTAAAAGTTCTGTGTGTGAAGTACGAGCCTGAACAGTGCTTAAATTAAGATTAGCCTTGGGAAATCAAAAGTCGCATACAAAGTCTGCCCAGCTGAATCTTTCAAATATATTCAAAGCAAATGGAGGAACAAAATTAAGTACCTCAGGCAATGCTAGATTATGGAAAGATATTGTGTAGAAAGATTCTGCATGCAACCAAGAATCAGAAACAGCACGAATATAGTATTGCGGAGGGTGTGGTTCAAAAATTGGCACGATGAAGAAAAGCTTTTGGGCTTCTCCTCGAGCCATCCGCTTCGTCAAAGTGGAGCTCTGAATGATAGATGTGATCATTTTCAGAGTCCTGTTCAAACATTTGATAGCCTCCAGTTATTGTTGCATTAAGAATATGAATTTCACTATAAACAAAAAGAAGCCAAATTCAAAATCAAAAACCCCAGTGCATGACAGTATGACACCCTTCAAGTAGCAGTTCATATAATCAATCTCATCTCCAAATAATCGCAGGCCCATACTTTAGCAAAGAAATTGATAAATTCCAAACAAAGCTATGAAAGATCACTTCCTGTATACAACATCTCATGTAAAATTAAGATTAATACCTCAATCAAGACCAGCATGAAAAAAATGGTGAGATAGCATACTGATAGGATCCCACTGATAAATGAATAGTATTAAGGCTCTAAGCAATTAATATCAATAACATTAGTTAAGAATTTTCTGGAGAGAATGAGGTGGCAAGTTTGTTACTAGTCTAGGGTTTCAGGGATCTATACATAGTGGGCATTGGAAAGAGAGATGATAGGGAATTACTTTGTCATTTGGTTCGGCTTTTTGGGGCTTGGGAGAGTGGATAGCCTCTCGAAAGCTACGAGTGGTTCCTTGTTATTTTTTCTATCTTTATCACTGTTATTGTTCCTCATTTTGGTTATTAATAGTAAAATCAGCCCTATTATTGTTATTATTTCCATCCATCGTTAAGAAATGGCTTGGGTTCCTATCACATACCTTTTTAAATGCAGATATATCAATGCTGTCAATGATTGGAAGAATAGATGAGATCGCTCACAAGGGAACCCAACCTAAACATGCTTTTTGGGGGTTTGATTGTTTTTAAGTAAAACCAATTTGAAATGTAATTTAACACCCAGCCAGCCAGGAATCACATTCAAGTCATAAGATCTCTTCATAAAATCATACTAAAGCAAAAGAATAGAAATTTAGACGGAACCTCAACAAGAATCCACCATCGTTGTGAAGCACCATGAAAATGATCTTTCCATGCAAATTCTGGAGTTATCACCAAATCAACCTGAATTCCAAATTAACTATAATGAAGAAACAGCTCCACCTCTAAAAATCAAATCATTAAACATAGATGTTTAATAATAAAGATCCAAACTAGTAGAATGGTCATTACCTTCAAAACAGTTCTTGTGATTGGACTTATAGTTCCTGATAACTGGATCCACGGGAAATACCCTAGATATTGCTTAACTAACTTCAAAGGGGAAAAAATATATAACTAAGTCAATATCATCTATTATATGCACCGAGAAGAAAATTTGAAGAGAACAAGAACACAAAATTGTACCTTTCCTCCATTTGCATAACGAATAAGTGCTCCAATGTCTTTTTCCTCCATCTCATGTAAACGGTCTAAATCAACTCCTCGTTCCTCAAGCTTCCGCAAAATCTGGCCAGTTTAGGAATGTTATCAAACTATGCCACCACTAAGAGAGAGAGAGAGAGAGAGAGAGAGAGAGATGCTAGACGAACTTCTCCTGAAAGGTCCTTATCAAATTGTCTAAGGGGGTGTTGATGAGGCCAAATTTGGCGATCTACAGCTTTGCAGTATTCCAACATGAACAGAGACATTCCAGACCAGCCTCTGCGCAAGCAAATCTCAAATAATGCCCGCATGATATGAGCCAAACTTGCACTAATGTACGCAGCATCAGATACTAAAGAAAACGAATCAATTGAACCACGAGATATGTACAGCTGCAAGTTTAAATGATAGTATATTAGATATCAGATATTACCATTTTTTTCACAAGGACAGGATATGTTCCTGAGAAAATAATATATAAAAACCTGAATGAGGATTGAAATTTTTCCATGTTTGTTGCTAGGGCCACCCTTAACATCCAAAGGGCATGATGTGCGTAACAATGACTCCAACTCATTTTGCTCCTCCTCTCGAACAACAATATTCTCAAATTCTGAAGAATGGGCAACCATTTCAATGATCTGCAGCAGCAGCAGCAGCACAACCAACTTCAATGGAGTTGAATAAAATAGGAAAACAACCTTTCAATTATAAGGAAACAGAAAAAAACAAAGACAGACTAGGAACTGATATGGAGATGTAATGCACCCAAAAGGTATAATACAGAACAGATAATCACCACAGAATTCTTGATTAAGAATCTCAGACATCTCTCATAGCATAAAGAAAAGTCTGAATAGATGAAAATATCACATACTGATGTACAAACAAAGAAAAGCCAAGGTAGCAGTCAATAACCTCACTGTCACTCATGAAGTCTCAGCATCTCATTGTAAGTTTCAACACTAGAATATCGGATATAAAAGTGGCTAGCAATGCGACCAAGTTCTGTGCAATAAAAGTTGCCACTTTTCTCATCAAACCTCATCATTTTAGCTTTGTCAAGTGCTCGTGCAGCATCAGTTACAAGAGCTCTTTGCTTCATACTCAAAGAAGGATCTGCAACGACCTGCCACACATTTAATATTCATCACATAAGCATCATAGAACACTGCATTCAAACATATAATCAAGAAAAACTCTTGAAAGTGCCAACAAGAAAGCATCAAGTTCATAGATAAAATTTACAGCAAGCTTTCAGACAGAGTAACGTACCAATTTCAAATCTTAATACATTGATTTTAGCTAGGTAAATAGTTTCAACTATTAAAGAAGAAAAGTCTAGAATCCCCTTGCTTTTCATTTGTAGTACTCTTGAAGCATCAAATAATCTAGTTTTCTACTGACAATAATAGAATGAGACACACTCAACATGGAGCTACAAAGCTGCCAATTATAACCCTTTTAATGCTTTATTTTGAGTGGCATATATACAAGCATAAGATATGTAGACCCTCCCATGTACCCTGTTATCATATTAAAATGTATTTGTCCACACAATTTTCCTCCATTTTGCACTTTCACCAATAAATATTATCTTTAATTCCTTTGTTGATGAATCTACATGGGTGTGAAGTATTGAAATAAAATTTCCTTGTCAACCCCAAACCACTAAGTAGTAACAATAGCTATACAACACCACCAGCTACATATTAGATCTAAAATATCCATGCATGGGCTTTGTGCAGAGACCTCAAGGGAAAGCATTTCAAAAAAACAAACCTCATCCCATCCAATGCCATATGCCAAAGGATTCTGTCTCATCCTGATGAAAAGGTGGGTGTAACCCAACCAAGCACAAGCTTCCTTGACATTAGTGACAGTACCCAATGCCACCTCTGCATTCAAGTTGTCCTTCAAGAAGCTGATAAACTACAAAAAATAAAATTCCAAGGGTGTTATTAGTTAACTACTCTGAATAAAAACTATGACGCAATCAGTTATGGTAAAAACTTAATAGAACCAATATGTAAAATACTACCTGACTTTCTATTGGAAGCTGACTTATCAACAATCTTAAATAGTATGCCAGTTTATCATGAGATGTTATAATGATACCCTCACCGCTCTTATCGAACTGAGGTCTTCCTGCCCTTCCAAAGATCTGACAAATTGACCACAAGATAATAAGAATGGCTACATAATAAACAAAAGAAATAATGTGTACGCAAATTGATTATTGAGCCAAACCTGCATAACATCAAGCATGCCTATGTCTCGCCAACCACCAGCCTTAGGATCATATAATTGAGTCCCCTGAAGAATAGTTTCAGACAAATTAGTCTATCAGAAATTAACAGGCTAAAAGGCTATTTCTGTAATATATAATTCAGTCCAATCAACAGCTGGACTGACAGTTTAGGTTCATGAATTACTGTTTTTTTTTTCTTGATTATGTCATTGAAATAAGATGGTCTTATACCTGAGCTATATTGATGAAGCATATCACCAAACTCAAGCTTATTGTTCGTTCTCTTCCAGTTGGAAGGCTGCAATTTCTTTAATTTAATTGCATAAAAATGAAGACTATATCTTAAAAATTAAAATAAACCTTAGCTTCCACTTTGTTTATTGTGAAAATCTGTATAGGAAGCTCAAAGTAGGCATAAGCCTGCAAATATCTGTCCTAATATGCACAAACCTTAATGACAACAGTGTGAGCAGGCAGATTGACACCCCATGCCAGGGTAGCTGTGCAAACAAGTACCTGCAACAGCAAAACTGATCTCAGAACCATAGCCATCATACAAAAACATTATGCTTCAGAAGCACTACCTTCAAGAGCCCATCAGAGAAAAGCTGCTCAGTTAAGCCCCTGTCAGCACGCAACATTCCCGCATGGTGAACCCCGACTGAATATTCAAAAAGTTGAACAAGATCTTTGTTCCTGGATTTGACAACTTCTTTCTACCATGCAAATTTTCAGAGAATCTCAAAGTATGTCTAAAGCAACAATAAGTAGAGGAGAAAAACAGTAGTTATTGTGTATCACCTTGATGAAGGAAAACTGTGGATGTGCATTATTGTTAAAAAGCTCCATGTCTTCATACTTTCGAGCAAGTTCAAGCTGCTCAACATGACAGGTGATAAACAATAAATTTAGAAAATGCATGAACAGAGCCAGATGTGCAAGTAGAAACAAAGATTTCCCTCACTCCCTTCTCTGTAAACACATGTAAAAAACTAAAATTGTCAAACTGATCAAATAAACCACAAAAGAGTACAGTAACTCCCCCTCATTATAGAGCAGACAACTTGTCAGCAGTGAACGATATAAGCATTAAAAGTGCACTTGTGCATATACATAGAACTCCAAGGAGGCTTGAACTCAGTAATACTCAGTAATTAAGAGGGCAGGGGAGACATTACTAGACCATTTACTAGAAGATCTTCACAATTATAACATAAAACAGCAGAAAATGAATGCAGAAAACATCAAGCAGTTACCTCAAGATATTACATGCAAAGAGCAGACCATAAAATTATAAAGAATAAGACCATTTACATTGATCAATTAAAAATAGCTATGACATCTCAACAGGGCCACAAATGAACTGATCACAATGAAATAAAAATTTCAGCAGTTGTACCAGTTTCTCAGCTGTTTTCGCTGTATCCTTCCGTGAATGAACAAAAACCATTGCCTGATGACCTTGCCTTAATGAATCAACAACCTGTAGCAAGTAAACACCATCAATCCAAAAACCTTTACAATTTAAAACACCACAAAAAGAGTCCAAACGACAATAGTCACCTTCTTATAACAAAATTCATTCAACAATTCATTGCGAGGTACAAAGTTATGCTCACTAATTCCAATATACTGCTGCGCGAGAGGCATCGGACGATAACTAGAATCAAAGAAAAATAGACCTGTGTCTGGGTTCACTCTCAGGAATTGAGCAACCTAGGAAATATAAAGTAAATGTTTTAAAATTTGGGCATTAGTATGCAGATAAATATATAAAAGACAATCCAGAAAAACCTCCAAATAATTAGGCAGAGTTGCTAAAAGTCCCACAATACGGATCATTGATTGTGTCGACTCCACCTGTCACCCAAGAAAGGAAAAGAAAATAAGAGAGAGAAAGTAGCTTTGAAATGACTCGTATGAATTAAGAACTTCATTGCAGGCCAGTTCATAAGAAAGACACTTCCCTCATAACATATAGCAGCAGTTACTAGTCAATTAATAAGAAAATACAGAAAAATTATGTGTATTTTTTTTTAAAGTTACACCATAAATATGACATCTGTCTTTAATCAGCTGATTAATAAAACAACCAATATTCAAGAAGACTTCACCTGACGCAGAGTCCTAGCAACATGTGCCTCTATCACTGGGCCTCTGTCATCATTCAGAAGATGCACTTCATCAATAATTAATAACTTCACCAGCATTGAAAGTGACATATCACTACTTTTACGAGTAATGACATCCCATTTTCAGGCGTTGTTACTATCATCTGATTTAAAGAAATTGAAAGAAGAATATGATTAGTTCAAATATACAACCTGCCATCCAATCATGAGCATGCATAACAAGATATTGAAACCTGAGTTTCTTCAAGTTCATTCTTAGAGAGTTGCATGTCCCCTGTAAGTTCTCTCACAGTCATATTAAGAGGAGATAACCTCTGGCTAAATGTTGATGTAACCTCTGCAGCTAATGCCTGTGAGGACCAAGTAGACAAATAAGCAACTTAAAGAAATCGATTGAGAATCAAAAAGAAAGAAAAACCAATTTAATTTCGTTCTACCTTCATAGGAGCAACGTACACTATCTTAAATTCATCTTTGTGCAGATAACCTTCTTTGAAATGTTGTCCAATCTGAAGAAAACAAAAGCTCATTAAAATAAATGTGTGGTACTAAGCCATAAAAAAAGGGAAGATTCAAAACCAACAATACCACCCATAAGTTAAACCATCTTAGGTACCCAAATCATATGTGGTTTAGAACTTTTAAAGCATAGTATTAAGAAAGAAATTTTGAGCTCATGAATTATTATCACTTTGTTGTGCCATGTTGCCCATTCCATTATCCACATAACATCTTATCTTTGTGTTCATGACTTTTAAGTAATAAATATGGATGGTAGTTTAGTAGTTTAGCAATTAGCACTACTATGCTATAGTGCAGGTTAATTTCCAAAGAACACGAAATACAACATATTAGTTGCCTACCTCATGCAGGATTGAGATCATGGCTATATTCATTTTACCAGCTCCAGTTGGTGCACAGACCTACAGTGCAAGAAACAGAGGTGTTAAAATACAAAGCATTTACTTAAACAACAATTCAAAACCAAACATTTTCCATCTGTCAGACTGTTGCTACAGCAGTTAAAGTATTGGCGGAAGTATTCTATTATTTGCTTTACAAGAACCATCCATAGTCAACCACAAAAAATTGAACAACAAAATAATTAGAATCTCAGATAATATAAATAAGATTTCCAACAACCAGAGCAGTTCAAAAATTCTTTTATCACTCAACTCAGTTCAAGAATTTGGAATTTATTTCAATAATCACTAAAGCTAAGAACATTGCAACAAAAAGAGCAAAGAACATTGATCATGTAAAAGAAAATACCCACACCTTAAAATCTTGAAAGACCCTCAATAACCACTAAGGGAGAAGAAAGTGAAATAAAAAAATCAATTTGTGCGACACTGCAAAAGGTGATGAAACCCCTAACAAGTAACAAAACTCAAAACATCCAAAATCATTGACTACAACAACCCCATTAGCTTTAGCCCTCTGCCTCCATCCAACTTATTAGTAACTAGGAACTTCCATAACCAGAGATTTTATATTTTACTTACTAACCATTTTCTTCACTAATTATCTTTTCCTGATTCTCATAATTACCATACTACCGAACGTGTTTTGTTGATATAACTTCCACTTGAAAGAAAACTCAAGAAGCCCAAATTTTCTGCATTAATTATACTTTTTCCACTTTAGATTTTGTATTCTAAGTTCCTAAATCTGATGAATCTTAGCCAGGATGGAAGAAAAATGAAATAAAATTCCACTAAAAGTGGGCCATCCATATATTTGTTTATAACAATATCTAAGACTTGAGTGTACATCATTATTCACTGCTGCCACAAAAAGTAGCTTTCCAGATCAAGGATACATAATAAATTAAAGTGTTCATATATCATAGTGAAAACAAAACAGTTAACACAAAGAAGATTACTCACTAGAATATTCTCATTAGTGTAGTAAACTGTTTGAAATATCCGACTCTGAATACGGTTGAGGCATTTGTAGCCTTGAAAAGCAGCTTGAGCAAAGCCATCCAACTCCTTTATCTCAATCTAACAACACATAATGAAAGAATTGTTCTGAGAAACATTAACTGAAAGACACAGCGCTAGATTAGCACAATATTGACTAAATTCAATAAATAGATAATTATACATTAAAAAATTCATAGTTTATCATCATATCCTTAATAAAGATGAACACTTTGTCATTTTAAGTAAAACACTATAAGTATTACACATAATAGATCTTTCTTTTTCTCTTTTAGTGACAAGTGAAAGAACCTTTAGTCACATCTTTCACCCGCCATTTTCAGGCAAAAAAAATTGCATACACCACACACACAATGAGAAAGCCTGAAAAGATCCAGATCTTAGTGACGCGATTGATTAAAGTAGATATATATTTTTAGAACTTCCATTAGCACCTCATAAAAGACGTATAAGATTTATTCTGAAAAATTAACAATCATCTTCATGAATTTTTAACCATAATTTTCCAAACAGAATATCCCAGACTTTCCACGAGTCATGCCATACATGCTATTTATGATACTGCATTTTTTCCCATTCCAAGTAGAAGAAGAAAAATTTACTAGCAAATATTTTCATTTATCGCTAGTATTCAGAGGAGACAACAAAATCTCCAAAAAGCAACCATAATTGAAAAAAAATTCTTATCTTGATGCATTACCAGCTTCTCCCCAGGTTTCATTTGTGCAGTTGGAGTTGGGGGTATAATAACTTCATCATAGCCCTTGTAATGCTTCCTAGTTGTACCTTGAGGAAGAGCAGTTACTGGCAAAGAATGGAGGCCGGGCCAGAACCAATTAGACTGTCCAATGCGCTTTTCCTCTCACTTGCCTCAAGTAAAGAAGAGAAACTTGTTGCTGATACATCACTCTCAATTCCATATTCTGCACCACGTCTACTTCACTTTTCTTCCTTCCGCCGAAGTTTATCAATCTGCTTTTCAGATTCTGTTTGAACAGTAACCTAAAACAGAAAGAACATCATGACTGTATTTAAAATTCAAGTAGTATAATGTTTATAAAGGAAATAAGACATTTACAACATGTGTCATACCTGGGTGCCATAACTTGGCATCCGTGGTCGGGCATTAGGTGCCATTTTGTCCGTTTTAAGTACAGATTTTCCACAACATATAGCATCAACTAGTTCCTTCCGATGCTAAATACAGGAAAAAGAATTGCCATCATTTTCGCAAAAAACATAAAAAAAGAAAATAAACACCATGGATTTGATCCCTCAGCAATGAATAATGAGAGAGATAATAAACATTGTTTTCTTATACCCACCAAGAATCAAACTCACGACCTCTTGGCACTGGAGTTGACTCCAGTACCAATAAGCTACTGGCCCATTTGTGAGATAATAAACATTCAGTACCAATAAGCTACTGGCCCATTTGTGAGATAATAAACATTCTTACAAAAGAAGTAATATAAAACTGCAAGTATTTATCAATTTGATAAATATATCAACCATCAGCACATTTTCGGAAATAAATTTTCTAATTACATAAAATCACATCATCATAAGTATTGGCAAAAAAAAGTAGTAGTAAACTTAAGAAACAGTTCATATCCTTACCAATATAAGGTTCTGGACAGTTTCAAATGCGCTATCCCCAACAAGATCCAACAAATCACCAGCGATCTGAAAGTTGATAACAGCAAAGTATTAATCACCATTATAGACATGCTCAGAGTATGTATTGATAAAATAAAAGATTGACCATCAACCAGTACCTCCTCGCCAGGTTTGTCCGAATCGAGTACCCGACATATAGCCATAG
>CAODLS011093841.1:0-15910 GCA_948243855.1 Flueggea neowawraea | reverse complement strand
TGTCTTCGGGATGAGCATTGATGAGGTAGTCAGTTATCCACTTGAGGGAGTCTCGAGCGGGTTCCAACTGATCAACAGCATCCATCTGGTCTCCATACTCCAATATAGACCAAGACAATACAGTGGCAGTAAATGCCATTGGCAATCCAAACTTCATGTGATCTCCCGCATCATACATTCCTTTCGACAGATCCAATTTCGCTTGATTGCCATCTTTCAGCGCCGAATCCCCTCTCCACGATATCTTATTATCCACCAACTTACCAGCTGTCATGTCACCAATCAATTACATTCAGCACAACAAATCAACAAAAGACACATTCTTTAAGGCTACATTTAATATAGGAAATGTGAAAGTTTACATTTTTGAATGTCGAAGAACTGCAACGAGAGTTTGAGAGCGTCGGAGTATTTCTTCACGACGGCGCCAGGTGGTCCAGGTACAGGTTCCGGACCTGAAGATCCCGATTTATGGATTTTGTCTCGGACAGCGTAAACAATGGCACCGACCACCAATGCCAGTATTACAACCACGATAAACCATCCGAGGCAACCTCCTGACTTGGATTTCTCTCCCATTTTTTATTTCAAAATCAAATCTTTAACTCTCCTCTCTTCAGATCTGATAATGTAATAATGGTAAGGGAGATTTTAGGACAGAAAGCACCCTCTCAATGTGCCTGCATTGTTTATGCGATGGAGAAAATAAGAACTGCCCTGCAGCTGATATGGCTATTTGTGTTTATCAAGGTGGTGATTATGTGATAAAGGCGAAATGTAGTTAGAAAAAGAGGTTTGTTTAATGACAGTAGAATGTGATTAATGATTAAGCTGGATCTGGTGGGGCCTAATCGGAGGAGATTGACCCTGGTCGGAGTAGGAGATCTTTTTGGTGTGCTGTAACGACGTGGGGGGTTCCTTTGGAGCTCCACACCGACACTAAAAACGGTTATTTCCGTTTTGTTTTTTGAAGTTTTGCTAGCTAGATTTACGGATATGCCCCTGGTGGTGGATCAAGTTAAGCCGAGATATGCGCATTAAACCGACGTTGACATGGTCCAATCACAAGAAGATTCCTGAGAACCGTTGGATCAGTGGAACCAAAACTTATAATGACCGTTCAACTGGGGCACCGACAAAACGTAAAAGATTAAGGCACCGTTGAACCAAGTTTTGAAGCGAGGTCAGAATGAAGTGGTTGCTGGGATTAGGTGGAGGTTAGAGGTCCAGTTATAGTCGTAGTTGCGGCGTCCATTTCAATTAAAGAGCAGACCCACGTGGATGGTGTGACTCGTAATTTTCCTGGCGAACTGAGGCAGGTGAGGTGAGCCACAAGCTTTTAGTAACCAAATGTTGGGTTCAGATTCGAAATAGTCCATTGATGAATGGTGATTATTTCTTCATTGAAAACGACTAGTCGCTGAAAGAGGGAACTATCTGCTACCGACAAGAGAATGGAAGGGTAAACAACTTTTGAGAGTGGATGACTCAACTTTTGAAAAAGTGATCTGAACCGTTAAGAGTTTCGGACCGCTAGATGAAGGCGGTGCTAAAATGAAAATGGGTACATCTCAGCATTTCTAACGATTTTTCTTTTCTGCAACATAATGACGACCATTCTTTGTCAAAAGCAAAAGACGTCCCTACCCTTGATTTACAAGTTTGTTATTGATGAAATTGGATACACTATATTCCTTCTCTTAAAAAAAATTATCCTCTTTTCGAAAATTGTAACAGATTTTATCTGAAATAATGATAAAAATTAAAATGACGAAAAATCAATGTTTTATTTTTGTTTAATTTTAATTAACTTTGTTTATGTGTCTTTTTTCCTGAATTCTGTGTCCTATTTTTTTTGTGACAATGTGTCCTTTTTATTTTTAAAAATACCATAATGTGTAAGTTCAATAACATAACTTGTGACAAATAACAAACTCTTAAAAAGACCAAAAAAATGAAAAATGTGTCACTTTAATCTTTATTTTCATATTGTTTGTTCAATTTTGTGTATCTTTTATATTTGTCATTTTAACTTTTAAAAATAACATAATACACAATCTAAATAATATAATTAGTAATATAAATAACAAAAGCTTATAATGACTAAAAAAAATGACCAATGGCACATTTTGACCTTTTCGTTTCTGATCTTAGTTCACTTTTTTGTGACTTTGTTCTTTGTTATTTTTACTTATAAAAATAGTATAACGTGTAATCTAAATAAGATAATTCGTATTATAAATAACAAAGTCTAAAAATAACAAAAATTTGACAAATGTGTCACTTTGACCTTAATTTATATAGATTTTTCACAAACCGATAAGCTCAGTTCTAGGAATAGAGGAAACCCATCCACATTCTAGGTGGTTCAAACCTTATCTGTTTTTTTTAGAAATAATTATTTTGGGCTAGTTTGGTCCTGATTTGGGTTTTGTTTGACACTGGTTTAAAAAAAAAATGCTATTGGCCCATTAAACCGGTTTTACTATTGGTTCGAACCATTATCAAACTATCGATTAAACTGACGGTTTACTGTTTTAAGAATCTTGAACCTGAACTAAACCAATTTTTTCCAATTTTAGGTGGTTTCAGTTCTAATTTTAAGAGATTCTGGCTCGATTTCAGTTCCAGTTCAAAATGGCAACATCTAAATTGACAAAATTATTTTAAACTTTATATTTGTGATATTAGTTTATCTTTGCGTGACTTTTTTTATTTCCATTTTAACCTGTAGAATTAATATAACGTGGAATCTAACTAGTATGAATTGTGTTGTAAATAAAAAGTTCTTAAAATATATGAGAATTGACAAACGTGTTATTTTTACCTTTATTTTTGTGATTTTATTTTAATTTTGTTGTCACTTCTTTATTTGTCATTTTAAATTTTGAAAATAACATGACGAGTAATCTAAATAACATAATTTTTATTATAAATAAAATTTTTAAAAATGATAAAAATTTGACAAATATATTATTTTGATCTTTAATTATGTGATTTTAGTTCGGATTTTTGTGTGTTTTTTTCATTTGTCTTTTTAACTTTTAAACATAACATAATATGTAATCTAAATTATTATTGTTTCATAAAAAAACACATTCTTAAAATAACAAAAATATTAAAAGATGTGTTATTTTAACCTTTATTTTTGTCATCTTAGTTCTTTTTATGCAACTTAGGAATTTGTTATTTTAACATGTAAAAATAACACATTCTGTAATTTAAATAACATAATTTGTATTATAAATAATAAATTCTTAAAATAACAAAAAATTGACAAATATGTTACTTCGATCTTTAATTATGTGATCTTAGTTCACTTTTGTGCAATTTTTTTAATTGCCATTTTAACTTTTGAACATAACATAATAAGTAATATAAACAACATTATTGTGTCATAGACAACAAATTCTTAAATTACCAGAAAATTGTCAAAATGTGTCATTTTAACCTTTATTTTTGTAACCTTAGTTCACTTTTATATGAATTTATCCTTTGTCATTTAACTCATAAAAATAACACATTATATAACTTAAATAATATAATTTGTGTTATAAATAACAAAATGATAAAAATGTGAACTCAATATAATCAAAATACAACTGATAATTAGTACAACAATTGATAGATTATCGACAATAAATTTGAAAAAAAAATACCAAATAGTTGAGGCATCAAAAGAATGGTGCAATGTGAAAACCTTTAGACGTTTAAAAGCGAAGTAATACATGTGAAGCCCCTTAAACTTATATTGAACGTACGATTTCTCCCTTGAACTTTGTGAACGCTTATAAAACTCTTTTAATTTGCAAAAATGACTCGTATTTCTCCTCAAATTTAAAAAATGAGGTCATTTAACATCGATGGTGATGACGTGGTAGTCAAGCAACTTATATAATACAGGTTAAAATTTGCTTTAGTGAAATCTCTCTTGATAAACGTGTTATTTGTTTTGCAAAAATTATCACCACATTAACGCACGTCATCACATCTGGTGTTAACCGATCATGTTCTTTGGTTTGAAGGGTAACATGAATCTTTTTTGCAAGTTGAAGGGATTTTATAGAGCGTGCAAAGTTTAGGAGGAGAAAATTGCATATTCGATACAATTTCAGAGGCTTCACATGTATTAAGCCTTTAAAGCAATTAAATTTGCAAAAACATCATCTATTTAATTAATTTTGCTAAACGATTTTCACTTTAAGTATTCATTTATTTGTACTCATTAATCAAATTCGTAACTAATTGATTTTGGGTTTCATTCATCGACGTTATTAGCAAATTCGATTAGCTAATGACTCGATTTGCCGACAACTTTGATTTAAGAGTTATTTTTTTCTGGTCAAATAATTAATTTATTATTTATAAGACATTTGCTTTTTGATAATTACAAATGCCCAATCAATCAATATATATATACAATATATTAAAACGCTATCTCTTCCTTATCTTTCTGCATTCTCTCCTCTTTCTACATTGTCTCTTCTCAAAACCGCCGCTCTCTTTAACTGCTTCTCTCCCAAAATTCTCCTTATTCTATTTCTTCGCCATCCTAACAATTCCCAATCCTGAAGAATCTGAACAATAAAATGCTGATAAACAAAACACAACGACAATATATTATTTGGGAAATTACATAATAGATATCACATATTGTGTTCCATGCAAATAAAGTTAGAGTAGTGAAGATAATTACTGGCTCATTGACAATGATGTAAACTTTAGGTGTATACCTGTGGAACTAGTACTATTCGTGATGTGTTAGGATGGCCTCAACTATATCCAGCATTGCCTGCTATCGTCCTTTGTTCACATTGAACAATGGTTCACTATTACCCAAAGCCCTGTTCAATAACAAGTTTAGTAGGCTTGAACATTTACGCATTCACTCAGTAGAACAGCCAATATTATGCAATATAGTACACTTTTTGGATAATGAAGCATTTTGAAGAAACAACAATTTCAATTCTTTTTACAATAATTCTAAATAAAAAATAGAGCAAAATTCTAAATATCCAAATAGAAACGAACTAAATAGATTTTTATAAAAGAAAAAACACATCATATGATGGGTGAACTCAAATTTTACAAGTCATGTTTCCTTGCAGGATAATCTTAGTTAAGAAAGTGAAACTTTCTTCAACAATGAATGTGAACAAGATTTAGAAACTTTCACACAGTTTAATGGCTGGCTAAAGGTTAAATTTTATATTGGACAATATTGATACACACCATAATCTCCAGTCAACTGAGGCCAATGCTAGTCCCCATACTACTTCCAAGGGAAATTCTTATTTAAATTTAGTGTATGTCCCATACATACACCAAACCAATTAACAAGTGTTACATGAATTAGTAACCAATCAGCAATTACATGTCTCCATACATTAATCTATGTGTCATTCATTACTTAGCTTGGTGTATGTGTTGATGAGTCTCCGCATGAAATGGATTTCAAAAACACATAATGAATGTTAATTATCTTTTCATCCAAACTAGAACAACGAAATTTCCAGAGGAAGACTTGGCATTTGCAAATAGGTTTGTACATAAACCATAGACGAATATGTCCGCAAATGAAGAGGTGGATAATGAGGCGAAATATCCTATTAAAGTTCAGGAATGATATCTAAAATTTTTACAGATTTTATCTCATCTTATTTCAAATTGAATCATTTTATGTTGCTTATAAATCAGAGAAAAGAGTAAATTATTTCGCTAAAATGCCTGACGCTTGAATTTTTTATTCCAAATTTTTTTTGTATCACTTAAAAAATGGTGTAGAGGCAAATGGATTTATTAATCACCATGATCAAATTAATCATACTTTAATTTCAATCGTCATGAATATCATAATAATTTTTTAATAAAATAAATTATCACTTATGATCTTTTAAAAAGATTTGATAGGAAATGTTGGTATCATTGCATATGAGGTCTATTTTGCATAGAAGGTCTATTTTCTTATTCAATATAAACAATTTCCATTTTCATTTTGAAAGTCAATGTACTCACATTTCAGTGTGAATGTAGGTGTCAAAATGTTGAGATTTTTTTTGTTTTGTTGTTGGTCAATATGGCTTTCTTTTTCGACTTGTGCAGCTTGGTGGCTTTAATTCAATGTTAGCAGTTGAACATTCTCCTTCTCTCCCATCAGTTTCCAAGGCTCCGACTATCATCCTGCATGGATGTATCACACGACTCTCCGGTGCAGTCTGATATCACACAAATTATGCTTTAAGTCATGAATACATTCTGTATCTTTACGTTGATGTAGAAATGTTCTTTAACTAAATTGGTATAATCTACAGTACTGCTTTATTGTACTTTATATACAAATATAAAATTTCATTAATGTCTTAATGTATTTAATCAAATGTCCAGTTTTACATTAATGCGCAGAAGTTTGAGTTTCAAGCTGAGGTGTGCTCATGGACATGTTTATTAACTCTTTCTGCTGTAACAATGACATTTTCCTAAGGGAGTTGATTTCCAGTGCTTCAGATGCAAGTATTTTATGAGTTTACGAGATTTTGCCAGTCAAGTTTGGGTTGTGGCTCGATGGGATTGCTTGGATCCCAAATTAATTGACATGGAAACTCTTGTTTGAATTTTAGGCGTTGGACAAAATTAGATTCCTTTCTCCGACGGACAAAGAGGTTTTGGGTGAAGGTGATACCTCCAAGCTTGAGATCCAAGTTACTGTCATTGCTACGTAATTCCATGCATTTATTGTGGAATGTCTTGTGTTTTAGATGTCTTCAACTCCAATCTGACGATAACAACTTGTTGTAGATGTCTTATGGAATGTACAAAGAATACTATTTCGGTTTTTATTCACATGCATAGATGCAGCTTGCTGATGGTGGTAACATAATGTGGATTGGTTATTTGGTGTTTTGCAGTTATTAAGTTTGGCTAAGATGGATTTATCTAAGTGTCGTTGTACTAGTGCTGTTGTAAATGCAGATTAAGCTAGACAGGGAAAAGAAAATTCTATCCATTCGTGATAGGGGCATTGGTATGGCCAAGGAGGATTTAATCAATAACTTGGGACCATAGCAAAGTCTGGAACTTCAGGTATATATAGATCATACTGGGGAATAGATTCATAAGTATATAAAGTCAGTTTATGAGGGATTAAATGGCAGACGGTTAGGGATTTGAAATGTTGTTGGTTGTTACAGCATTCGTTAAGAAAATTAGACAAGTGGTGACCTCAAGGTTCTACTATGTATACCTTGTTGCTGACTATGTTGAAGTCATTAGCAAACACAAGGACGACAAACAGCAAGCTTTCTTGATTCATAGATATCCAAGTCAACTATATCTTTTCTTTTCTTTTTTCAATATTGGTTTTTTGTTGACCTCATATTCCAGGTATGTCTGGGAATCAAAAACTGACTGGGCATTTGCTGTCTCTGAGGATACATGGAATGAACCACTTGGGAGTGGAACCGAGATTGGATTGCATCTCAGAGAAGAAGCTGGGGAGTACTTGGAACAGAGCAAACTGAAAGTGAGGGTCTGAAAGACACCCATCTGATCGCTTTCCTACACAATTTGCCTAATTGGATAACGGAATTTCTTTTGACTGGTCTTTTTTCTTTGTTTTACCGTTAAAATTCCCCTTGGTTACCGACTTAACCGCTAACCCTATAGATGTTACTCGTCGGTTAAACGAAAAACATTATGGATGTCATTCTTGCTAGCATTTTGTAGGCAACTTTAGTCTAGTCTATCTTGGTTTTTACAATATGACCCTTTTTTCAATATTCTGAATTTATCGATTTCCCTATCCACTTGTGGGCAAGTAAAGAGGTTGATATGGAGATTCCTTCGGACGATGATGATGATTCAAGTGGTGAAGAGGGAAAACGTAACCGTTAGATATTGTTTTTATCTAATGTTTTGTTATCTACAGCAATTGTTCGTATGCACAAATGTTATTTGTGGTTTCCTTGTCATAAATGCTTACTAACAGCTGAAAGCACATTAGAGGAAGAAACAGAGAAAAGTGAAGATAAGGAAGTGGAGGATAAGCAAGACGAAAACTGTGAAGGAAACCACCTATGAATGGGAACTATTGAATGATGTCAAGGCTATATGGGTGCGACGTCTAGAGGAGGTGACAGATGAAAAGTACACTAAATTCTCTCTGTGGCAAAGGTAGTTCTCCCATATTTCATGTGGTTTTGTCCTATTAAACCATATTTTTTCTCCACCAACAAACATGTTTTTCTCTTTTTATCGACAGTTGGAGGTACTTTACCGCGGAAGAAGATGTTGAATTCAAAGCTGTTCTGTTTGTGTCTAAAAAGGTTCCTCATGATTTATATGAAAGTTATTACAACAGTAACAAATCCAATCTGACGTTGTATGTTAGTATGAGAATTGAGCCTTAGAAGCTGTAGAAATTGCTGCTGAACATGTCAAGGATTCTGCAGATTTTGTTCAGCTTTGAAGACCAAGTGTGTGGCTGCGGAGAAGGGATCTTGAAACCATAGTTGTTTAATTGGGTTGAAGGATGGGGACGATTTTGTTGGGGATCATTAAGGTTTCTGCAATTTTCTGGTGTTTTCTAATATTAAATATGTAATTGATTATTAATATTGCGAGTTTGTAAAATAACGACTTTAATACCTTTGTAGAGGTTTGGAGTTTTTGTATACTCAAAATTTAATGTTACTTGGACTTTGTACAAATTCTTAATAAATTAATTTACATAATAGACGTCCGACAGAAAAATATGCTATACATGTCAACCAACTCAATTTAAATGGACTTTCTTACTGAAAAATTGTGAACTCCTTATACAATTCTATAAGCCTTTGGAGACTATTTCATAGAGCATCGTAGACCATGAAAGACCTTCTGAAATACTTGGAGACATTTGAAAATATCTATTGCGCTTTTTACCTTCAGAGACCTTCATGAAATGTTGCAATTTCTTGCAAAAATATCATGTCGTCTCCTTGTGATTATAAATCTTGTATTTTTTAGAGAGATTTCAGATGTGTTTTCATTCGAGAGAATGTGTTTGGACGCATTCTATTTATTAATTTTCTTACTTATTTTTAGTATAAAAGTGTGATTTTTCCTGTAACAAAACCATAAAAAACATGCTCACACAAAGGGGTTAGCCAACAAACTCATACGGAAGCCATACTCTACAAAAGCATAGATGGGCAAGCCAAGAAATTAATTGTTGAAATGCCTTTTATTTGTTGCTCAAAATCACCATTAGAACAAGTCAAGATTTGATAAATCACATTGATCATGTGTTAGAATAAAAATAGGAGATATGATTTTTAAATTTGAAGCTTTTACTTCATGATTTTTAGGATTAATTTGTTACATTTTCTTCTATAAATAGTTGTAGCAATGAATGAATAATATAGAACATTTTACACCATGTCTTGAACATACTTTCATGCCTACACTCTCCACTCCTCCTCTATAAAACAACTAACAGTGGTATCATAGCAAATTTAATCTTAAGGGGCCTAGAGCTTAAAAAATACAAGCTACGCTACATCAAACATGAGGAGGAAGAAGAAGAAGAAAAAGAGTGCCTTCTAGTGTTCTTCACGTATGAACACATACAAAAACACAACTCATGCCTATAACCTACAACTACAAAATACAACCACAACCCACAAACACAAATGCAACTAAAACCATAACCCACAACAACGCCAAGAGTGTCGATGACAACAACACATAAGCAAAGCAATGTTGACGACAACAAACAACAACAAATGTTGAAAGCCACGACAACAACTTCTTCAAGAAGACAAAAAGGATGTAATTCCGAGAAGCAAATAAAAGACTGTTACAATCAAGGAGGAGCTTTTCGAGACATGAAAATTGCAACAAAAAAGCAAGGAGAAGTGTTGAAATTCCCTTTATTTGCTACTGAAAATCACCATTAGAACAAGTCAAGATTTGATAAATTACATTGATCATGTGTTAGAATAAAAATAGAAAATATGATCTTTAAATTTAAAGCTTTTACTTTATGATTTTTAGGATTACATCGTTACGTTTTCTTCTATAAATAGTTTTAGCAATGAATGAATAATATAGAACATTTTACACCATGTCTTGAACATACTTTCATGCCTACACTCTCCACTCCTCTATAAAACAACTAATAGTGGTATAGAGCAAATTTAATCTTAAGGGACCTAGAGTTTAAAAAATACAAGCTACGCTACATCAAGCATGAGGAAGAAGAAGAAAAAGAGTGCCTTCTAGTGTTCTTCACGTATGAACACATGCAAAAACGCAACCCATGCCTACAATCCACAAATACAAAATACAACTACAACCCACAAACACAAATGCAACTAAAACCATAACCCACAACAACGCCAAGAGTGTCGACGACAACAACACATAAGCAAAGCAATGTTGATGACAACAAACAACAACAAATGTCAAAAGCCATGACAACAACTTCTCCAAGAAGACAAAAAGGATGTAATTCTGAGAAGCAAATAAAAGACTGTTACAATCAAGGAGGAGCTTTTCGAGACATGAAAATCGCAGCAAAAAAGCAAGGAGGAGTGTTGAAATGCCCTTTATTTGCTGCTGAAATTCACCATTAGAACAAGTCAAGATTTGATAAATCACATTGATCATGTGCTAAAATAAAAATAAGAAATATGATTTTTAAATTTAAAGCTTTTACTTCATAACTTTTAGGATTAAATTGTTACATTTTCTTCTATAAATAGTTGTAGCAATGAATGAATAATATAAAACATTTTACACCACGTCTTGAACATACTTTCATGCCTACATTTTCTACTCCTCTTGTATAAAACAACTAACATTAATGCTCGTAAGTCGTAACCTGGCGCGTGTTTTTTGTCATGCAGTTTTTGCTGTGTGCTTCTTCAACATGCACTTGCAACTTACTGTGTACTAATTTTGCTCTCAACATTTTGAACTCGGATGATCACTGGCGCTATATTGCATGGATTGGGCACATGGATAATTGGATTTGCAGTTGCCAAATGTGTTTGTAGAGGAGATGTGAACGTTCTTAAGAATATATTAGGCAGATTCTTTGCGCGATTCCTGTGGCCACTTTGATCACTGAGATGTGGCTCGAAGGATTGAGATGTAGTTGCATTTGTTGTCAAAAGTAGAAGAATAAACACCTTGAGAGAGTTGAGGGTCATCAAACAGACTTGAAGCAGGAGTCAGATCTGGTTGTGCTTCTTTTGCTGAGAATGGGACCGCCAAACGTGCTAAAATAGAGGTTTGTTTCATGGTCTTGCTCTTTCAAATTTATCCTAATACATGTAATAATTCTAATTTCCACCAAAAATGGAGCTGGAATTTTCTGATGAAAGCCTACGAGATGCAATAGGAAAGGAATGTGTGGTTTTGTTAAGTCTGCTGCCAGAAAACGGGCTTGTGATGGAAAATTTTAAACTTCTAATCACCATAACGTCGAGGCATGGTCCCGGTTCATAAACAAGCGGTTCCGGTTTTTCTAAGGGAGGAAATGGAACCGAGCCGCCCAAGCAAGGTTTTGGTTCCAGTTCGGCAGTTCTTTTTTTTTAATTTTTGATTTTGTTTTCAATTAAATTATCTCGATTTCAATTCATGTCATTTTTAAAGTTTTAATTGCCAAATCCGAAAGTAAATTATAAATATTGTGTACTTTAATTTAAATAAAAGGTAACAATACAATGTAAAGAATGAAATATAAATGAATAATAATTTCATTAAAATTTGAATAATCCCATATTAGAAATTACAAGAATACAAGATTGTAAGCTTATAGCCATACAAATTTCATGATACAAATAAGTAAATATTAATTACAAGATTTCATAGTACAAAATTTCATAGTTCAAAGAAGTTGTACCTAATAATTGATATTTACAAAGGGAATTTTTTTTAAAAAAAAAACGTGCACTTAATTATATTAAGTTACATACGTATCCTCTTGGGGTTTAAAAGAATCAAAACCTCCTAGTTCTCTTACCTTTCATACCTTATTACACCCCACTTACCTAATTATCTTCGTTGGAATTAGTACCTCCCGTTGTTTCTCCTTGATTAAGCATATCTTCGGATGATGATAGTGAATCATTTCTTCTTGGCGTCTTAGGATGGCTCTTTCTCAATCATCAAGGCAAATTTGAGCTTTCAATGATTTAGGAGCAAGCCTTGAACTTTTGTCATCTAGGATGTTGCCTCCATTGCTAAAAGTTTGCTCAACGACAACGGTTGAGGCGGGAACGACAAGAAGCTGCTTTGCAATAGTAGCCAAAGTAGAAAATGCCGCCTTATGCCTTTTTCATCAATCTAAAAGCTCAAAACCTGAATCATCACCAAACTCAAAAGATGTGGTTGTGAGCTCGATCCTCTTGGTTTCTTACCCCTATCCAATAACGTTATTTGCCACATTTTAAGTGGTTGGGATGCGGTAGGAGGAATTGAAGACGAATTTACTTCATCACTACTAAGAAGAATAACATATGCTTCAAACAATTCATTAATCAAACATCTTACCTTGGTAACAATATAAAAAATATCAATTTTATCATCATTTTCTAATTCTAAACATGCATAATAATTGGACGAAAAATCACCAAACTATCCAATTTACATCTAGGATCAAAAACCATGGTAACAAGATAAATTTTAGGATTAAATTTATAATACTGCAACCATTTAGTTTTCTTTTGAATAATGGCAAAATGAATTTCTTCAATTTTACTTCCTTCCTCTAATGCATCAACAATATTCATTGCTTCTATTAAGAATTAGTTAATAGTTGGTTTAAAAACACTACTAAATGTATGGATAACATCATTAGAAACTTTTAAAATTTCTAAAATTGAACCGCAAACATTCCACATAGTTAGAAAAATATTAAATTATGGAATATGTTGTGAGGAAAAATAACATAATAAATATCTATGCTCAAAAGATTTATTAATTAATTTAAAAGTGGAGTTCCAATGAGTAGAAATATCTTTTGGAAAATGTTTTGGAGATTTATTATTATTTCTACAAAAAATTGCCCATTTTTTTGCAAGTTTAGGACGTAACCAAAGATGAGAAATAACATTTCTAATTGGATTTAAAAGAACATTTAGCGAATTTAAACCGTCTTCAACACACAAACTTAAAACATGACATGAACATCTAATAAGAAAAAATCTCCCTCCAAAATTAGGTTGACAAATTCGTTTTAATTCATTACGGGCCCGTTTGGATGTCAAAGAATTAGGGCTGGAATTGGAGAATTGAGGAATTGGGCTTAAGTAATTCCAATTCTCTAGTTTAGACAAGACAAAGAATTGACAATTTCAATTCTAACCATAATTCCATAGAATTACAAATAGATTGAACCTAATTCTTAACCCATCACTTAAGAATGGTCAATTCCACTCTCAAAACACATGCACAACAATCTCTCTCCTCTATTTCTTCCTCTCTCCTAATTCTCTCTCCCCCCTCTCTCTCTCTCTCGTCCCTCTATTTCTCTCTCTCCCCCTCTACCCACTCTCCCTCTCTTCCTCTCTCTTCTAATTCTCTCTCTTCTCTCCCCCTCTCCCACACTCTCCTATGTCTCTTCCTCTCCCTCCTCTCACCCTCTCTCTCTCTTCTCTCCCTCTCTCTTCCCCTTTTTCCATCTCTCTCTCACTCCTTCTCTCTTCCCATTCCCCTCTCTCTCATTCTCTCTCTCTCCCTCCCTCTAAAAAAATAATTATTTAATATTAAATTCATATTAAAATATTTAATATTTAATCTATATTAAATAACTATTTAAATAATCAATTCTAATTTTGATCATATTCTAATTCTGATTCAATTTCAATTCTATATGTTATCCAAACATCAGAATTGTAATTTAATTTCAATTCCAATTCCAACAGAATTGGAACTCCAATTCCAACTCTGCAATCCAAAAAGACCCTAATAGAAGCGGTATTGACCGATGCATTATCAACAGAAATGAAAAAAATTCTATCAACTAATCTATATTCTTCTAAAATTTGTTGAATTAATCTACAAATATTTTCCACGGTATGACTATCATCAAAACATCTATATTCAAGCACACGTTTTTGCAAAATATCATTTTCATCAATCCAATGACATGTAATACCCATATATGAATGCGATTAGCAATGATCACTCCAAATATCACTATAAATTGAAACATAAATATCATTGCTTTGAAAATATTTGATCAATTCCAATTTTCTTTTTTTGTACAATTTAAACAAATTTCTTTTAAGGGTATTTCTTGGAATTGCTTTAAAAGCGGGATTAACAAAATTTTGACATAAAATTTGTAAAACCTAATTTTTCACCAAAAATAAATGACAAGTGATCAATTGCAACCATTTGTGCTAATCCTCTTCTATAATTTTCTTCATTATAATGAAATAAAGTAGAAGAGGTGGAAGAAGAACCAAACCTAGCAATTTATGCTTGATCACAATTTAATCCAACCTTTTGAAGATGTTTAGACTCCACGTGATGCTTGAATATACTATAACTGTTGGAGAATTTTCTGGGAATGCCTTGGTTGAGTTTGGAGAGCGGAAGCAAGTTGAAGTGAAGAGAAAAAATAACACCAAGATTTATAGTAATTCGACCAATCATGCCTACGTCCACTACCTAAGTCTCACTTAGGCTTTTCACTATATCGAAGATTGATTCCGGCTCAATTCAACAAAGCCTTACACCAAGGTTGTTTGTGACTCAAACCTCTAAAGCCATTACAATGTTGTTTTCTATAAGTTCACAACAAACCTCTCTCACTCTCAAAGTATTTACAATACAAACAATGAAAGCTCTATGCTAGAGTTTGGTTGCATGAAATTGATGCACTTGATCTCTAGCTTGATTTGGTATTTTGGAGTGAGGGGAATGACGAAAATGATTGAGACTTGAATCCATATGATCATCCACATTTTTCTGCCATTCCTTGATGTATTTATAGTCATTCCAATCAATATGACCGTTGGTGGTGATAAAATAGTCGTTGGAGTACATTTCTGCATGTTGCAGCTATCTGTGACATTTTCAAGTACGTCACTTTATCCTCACATACGTTATCTGCAAATTCTTCAGCTTACGTACGTTTGTTACGTCTCACGTAAGTTTATCATCTTTGAGCAAGCTTTGCGTACATAAACTTATATTTTATATACGTGAATGACAACACACGTTCGTGAACTTATGCTTACGTACGCGAAACGTGCTTCAGAGGGTTCCAGTGGCTTCTGCTTATCTTCAGACCCTCTCTCATGTACATGACTCTTTGTTGACGTACGTGAAGCACTTGCAGTGGCTTGTTTCACAACTTCGAGCTTTCCAACTTGTTTCTCTTCAAGTCAAACATTTTGCTTATCATCAAAACATAAAAAGGAACTTAATGTTGATCACCCTTGATCCAAAAATCTCCCCCTTTTTTATGATGTTAAAACTTTGAACAATTTAAGCACTACATCAAGGCAACACAAATTTGATCAAGGATATCATCTTTATCAAGAGGTTAGGTTCATACAAACATGTGTGATCATATCAAAAATTTTAAAATTTTCACTCCCCCTATCAAAAATAATTTATGCAAAATTTTTAAAATTTTCTTTTCTCCCCTTCTTTGAAAACAATTTGCGCATTGTTTAAAATATTTTGCAAATATCATTTCTCTCCTTATTAAAAAAGATTGGTGCATAATTTACAAAACTTATTTTCTCCCCCTATTTAAAACAAAACAATATCAATAAAAATGAGAGGAGTTGAAAGAGTTGAAAAGATAGTACCAATATTGGCATCTCCAATAATGTAGGATCTTTGCTCCAAGGTTGTTAAGCCTTATTGAACGGAGACCCTCTCTGATACCACTTGTTGGAGAATTTTT
>CAODLS011093814.1:0-23343 GCA_948243855.1 Flueggea neowawraea | reverse complement strand
TGATCGAATGGAGACTGAACCTGGGTTGCAATTTTTGGTACATAATACATCCGGCTTAAAGAATGCAATAAATCCACTTGTTAGGTGGGCAGCAAAGCAAATCCCCAAGCATGCACATAAGACTACCTCTCTTTTTCTTTACGCTACAGCTGGCGTTCGCAGATTGCCAAATGCAGACTCAAAATGGCTTCTAGACAAGTCATGGTCCATACTGAAGGGGTCTCCTTTCTTAAGCCGGAAAGGATGGATTAAGATTATCAGTGGTATGGAGGAAGCTTACTATGGGTGGATAGCCCTTAACTATCAAACACGTGTGTTGGGTGCTATCCCTAAGCAAGCCACATTTGGTTCACTGGATATGGGCGGCTCGTCACTGCAGGTTACCTTTGAGAGCAAGAAACATGGACAAAATAATAGTGATTTGAACCTTAGAATTGGACGTGTTAGCCATCACCTAAGTGCTTATTCCCTTGCAGGATATGGTCTAAATGACGCGTTTGACAAGTCTGTTGTCCATATTTTTAAAAGTCTTCTCAATGCAAAAACAGCTAGTGGGAACATAGAGATTAAGCATCCTTGTCTGCAGTCTGGCTACAAGGAAAAGTACACCTGTTTTCAGTGTGCTTATTATCAACAAGATAATGTTAGTCTGACAATTGGGGAGAAAAATTCAGGCAAAAAACCTAAGTCAGGGCTTTCTGTGCAGCTTGTTGGTGCCCCAAATTGGGAAGAATGCAGTGCACTTGCAAAAATTGCTGTTAATTTGTCTGAGTGGACTGATCAAGGTCCGAGAATTGATTGCAATTTGCAACCATGTGCTCTTCCCAGCAATTTACCTCGCCCTTTTGGTCAGTTCTATGCCATGTCAGGTTTTTTTGTAGTGTATCGTTTTTTTTTCCTGACCGCAGAAGCAGCACTTGATGATGTTTTGGAGAAGGGTCAAGAATTCTGTCAAAAGACTTGGGAAGTGGCAAAGAGCAGTGTTCCGCCACAGCCATTTATTTAACAGTACTGCTTTAGAGCACCTTACATAGTGTTACTGTTGAGAGGGTTTACACATTACAGATAGTCAAATAGTCATTGGTTCGGGAAGTATAACTTGGACCCTTGGCGTTGCTCTGTTGGAAGCTGGGAAGACATTTTCAGCTAGATTGAGGATTCACAGTTACATGATATTCCAGATTAAGATACATCCAGTAGTTCTTATCACCATCTTACTTTTTTCAGTGATTTTGTTGCTTTGTGCTTTGTCGTGTGTTGGCAATTGGATGCCAAGAATTTTCCACAGGGCATATCTACCACTTTTCAGGCATAACAGTGTATCAGCTGCATCTGTTCTTATTCCATCACCTTTCCGCTTCCAGGGTTGGAGTCCTATCAATTCTGGTAAGCCCTTTGTTAATATATGTGATTTGTGTTCAATTGTGAGAATCATAGAAAATGCTAGGGCTTACTTGTTTCAAGGCCTTGAATGTAGGAACTGAATCTGTTGCAGGTGGTTTGAGTGTGTTTTGTGATGGGTTGAAGCTGTTGAACTATTTTTAGTCATATATAGTTGGTCTCTCTCATTTCCCCTCATTGGAAATCTTTTTGTGTTTTAGTTTTTGAGCTTAAATGATCAGAAAGTAATCTTTGTCATTGTTATTTGCTGCTACATCCTCTGCATTGCGCTATTGTGTCTATTAGTAGGTCTCTTTGACCAATTTTAACTGTTGTTATGGATTTCCTTTTCCCTAGTTTGGGTCTTATTGGACATCACTTTGTGTGTCAGGCGATGGAAGAGTAAAGATGCCACTGAGTCCAACAATTGCAGGTGCCCAACAAAAACCATTTAGCTTTGGAAATGGCCTAGGTGGTGCTGGCATCCAGCTAATGGAATCTTCCTTGTATCCGTCAACTAGTGGGGTTTCGCATAGTTATTCATCAAGTAGCTTAGGACAGATGATTGAAAGCAGTAGTATGGGTTCTTTCTGGTCCCCACATAGAAGTCAGATGCGTCTCCAAAGCAGAAGATCTCAATCACGAGAAGACCTTAATTCGTCACTGGCTGAGGCTCATGTTGCAAAGGTTTAGGCATGAAGTTTCCAAAGACACGGTATGATAATCCCTTTCTTATCCATTGACCTTCTATTTCTGACAAAATAGTCTGAAAATTGGTATCTTACTTGTGCATAACAGTTTTGTTTTTTGGTTGGTCTTTGTGATTTTTTTCAATAATTGGATTCAACAAAATGCTCTTGCCAGATAAATGAAGTCTCATCTTCCTTGTTTTAATCTTGAATGTTGGTGAAATTTCTTAGTGGATGAAAGATTTTCGAAACAATATTTAAATTACAGAATTTAGTCATTTGATTTTATTTAACAGGCTTATTCTATGATTCAAGGTGAAGGGTCTATACTGTATTTACCCTTGAGTAGGTTAATGCTTGTTTCTCTGCATGTAGTGATCAAATGAAATTCTCGCCTTTTTAAGTAGGTATTACGATTAGGTTGTGGAAGCATTTTTATCCTGGCATTCATATTTTCCGTTTGGTTGACGAAAGCATTTTGTCCCCATCATTATTTTTTGCTCCTTCAACATTAACTTATTTATGTCCCATTTTTAGTTTTTTGAAGCAAGTGGAAGCATTAAATCTCATTGGCTGGGTTCACAGAAAGTTGGCTGGTTGCCAGACCAACACAATCCACACAGCATAGACCAAATGGCATGCCGGGCAAGTGTACTCAGGTTCCTAAGATTTGAAGCAATGGTTAGTGGTTACTGACCTAACTGGTTGAAGTATACTTCGCATGTTCCGGTGCTCTTTTATCAGGCAATAACTTGACATTCCTTCATCTGCAAGTATTAGTTATATGGTTGATCAGGAAGTTAGATGCTCATCATTTTATAAGCATCTATTTGATCAGTTCATAACAGCTTGTTCGATTTAATGTTGACTGAAATAGTTGTCGTTCGTTACTGGAGTTTTTTTCCCCATTTTTTTGTTAGAGAATTGTTACGAGAACTTTGTTAAGGCTATACGGATTCACGAAAGGGTTATAATACGATATACACAGAAATTTATACTGCTTATAGGCTTTGTCTAATTTCATTGCAAATGCAGGTAAATTTTCTCTAATAGATTTGAGTCTGACTTTCTCATTCTTCATTTTAGTAGGAAACTCGATAGGGAAAAAAAAAGCATGTCGAATGCAGCTTATATACGTTTCGAACGATCTGATATTCTAACTGCATTTTTCAGATCTTTTGTTAAAATTTTAAGGCAGAGTTCTTAGCAGGAATGCTGGCAAAAATTGTGTGCGCTTGCTATTGGTGAAAGAAATTGGATCCAATTTATTTTTTTGTTAAGTTGGGCATTTTTTTTTTCGAAGGGCTTCGACGAAAACTTGGAAAATGTGTTCTTTCTCATTGGAATTACGTTACCGTTTAGAGCTGAATGCTGGCTTGCGAAAAGGAATATGTCGAACCGACTTGTGAAAAGAATGATGTGCCACTAAATCTTGAATTCTGGCTGCTTGGAATCCGATTCCAATTAACACCCACCTAGGTAAGACCAACCAAAGTGATTAAGAGTTGGAGCAGAAAAGTAGACTTGGTTCTTATAAGCAGGAAAAAGATTGGAAGTCTCATCCAATCATACTCGATAAATAAATTCTCGTGATTTTAAAACTTTTTTTTGTTCATATTAGTTCGAGTGATTAGATGTATTCGTCGTAGACTCTAATTTAAGATTTGAATCCTGTTATACCTAAAAAAAACCATAAGAAAAATATATTACAAACAATGGTAACTTTTTTGTCTTTTTTTTTTGTTAAGAAAACAATGTAAGAGCACTCCCAAGAGTCTCTTTAGAGAGCCAAAATATTCAGCAAATCTTCACTCTTTCCTTATTTTTGAATTTGACAATAAAATATTAACTATTAAGAAAAAAAATAAATCGAATTTAAATTTTAAAATAAACATTAAAACAAAATTAAATTAAATAATATATTTTAATTTTTTATTTTAAAAAAACTGTTGGTGATACTCTAACAGTTAAGCAACAGAAGCAGAGATCAAAAGGTATCTAATCAATCCAGTACAGAAACTAAAAAGAGAAGTGAGCTTTAACATGAAATGAATGATTTACTAATCCAACCATTAACAATATATAACTCTCAGATCGTTGGGGTGGGTGGGATCAGAAAGAGAGCTTACTTAAAACACAAGAAGGATAGAAATAATGAAAAGAATGCAGAGAAAAAGCAGAGAAACTTCTACAGGGACTGAAACCTATTTCTTTTTTGTTTTCTCTTCAAAGCAAAATAAATGCAGAAACATAAACAGAACACACGAGCATGTTTAAATACAGCATGTTAAAAGTAACAAATTCCTCATCTTGAGAATTGCTATCTCAGTCACAAATTAATCCTAGTCAATGAAACAATTGTTGCAGGGCAGCACCCCTAAAAGGCGGCCCGGTCAGATTACCGGAAACTGTACCCTCTGTTGAGTCAACCTAAAAGAACCCTCAACAACCCATTACAGCACAGTTGTACACAAACACGCCGGCGTGCTCCTTAACCCCTAGAACCTTCCAATCCAAGGTTCCGTCATTCACCCCCAACTTTGGACACCACGCATTAAGTACAATGCCTTCGCCTTCTGGGCCCTTCTGCCCTCCCACAACCAGGAGTTCCTCTCCGCATGCCTTGAACGCCAAGCCCCAACCATTCGAAGAATCAGCCCTAACTGGAAGCCTCCCCAAAACATCCCAGGTGTTCTTCACCTTGTCGTACTTCTTCACCATGTTAGTTACATACTCCACTGCATATAGCTGGTTATCCACAACTGCAACAAGAGGAGGAGCCTGAGCTGCCCTATTGACATTTGGATACATACCCTCTATCCTCCTCCATGTTCCTGTCTCCAGATCATACTCTTCCCCACAAGTCAATGAAACAGTGGAACTTGACATCCCACCAATCACGTAAAATTTGCCATCCATGAAAAAACCAGAGCACAATCTACGTGGTGAGTGCATGTTCGGTAGCGTTTCCCATTTGCCTGTCAAGGAGTCGTATAATTCAGCTGAATTCAAGACATTCCCATTCTTGTCACTCCCCCCTGCAACAATAGCAATAGAGCCCAAGCTACCAGAACCAAACAAGCAACGAGGACGATTCATTCCCTCGCATTTAATCCAACCATGATGAATCAAACTATACTTCCAAATGGCAAAATCAAATAGCTCACGGCCAAAAACCAACAATTCACAACCCACAGCCAATGACTCCTTATCTGCATGGTTAAAACACTCATCACAAGGAATCTTTGGCAACTGCATCCATTTCTTTTTGACAGGATCAAAGGCCTCCCATCCCCTTGGATCACAAACCAAATAAACCCAGTGCTGCACAATCCCTAGTTGCTTCCTCAACCCATATAAATCCCCACTTTTAATTAGCTTATGAAACCTCTTGTTTATAGAAGATAAAGAAGCATAGTCTGATCTACAAACCCAAGCTAGACAATTCAACGCAGCATCATCAATAAGACCAGGGAGGAGAGAATCACTTGATCCTAAACGCAAACGACCATCATTTACTCCTCTCGTACTGCTCACTGAAAAATTTACTACCTCGTCTTCCATCAATATGTATTTTAAACAAGTACAGTCTACTTCTTTTTCTCTGTAATGTTAAGAAACCCTTCTTTATCACCAAATCTATAAAAACCAAACAACCCTTCTCAGCAAATAACTCCCCCAAAAAAAAAATCCAGACAAATTATGATGAAATTACAACCACGATTTATGACAATTCTTGATTATGCTCCCAATACCCCGAAAACAAGTTCCGATCTTTTCGCAATATCAGTTTCCATTTCTTTATTCTTTCCATCAATTCAACAATCCAATACTGTATACCCCCATTTCACTCTTCAAAAACCAACTTTTTTTCTATTTCATATATATATATATAAAAAGAAGCAAATATGAAGCAACCACCTTTGTCTATCTCTATATAACAAAAACAAAAGAAACACCAACAATGAAGATACAAAAGAGTTCCAGTGACGTATCACCGCATCACTTCGATTTTCCGGCAAAATCCAGCTTTCCCGCAATCCAAACAGAACTCAACCCTGAAAAAATCACAATAAAACTGATTAACAAAACCAATTGATTAATTAATTACTTAGTATGATAACGAATTGTTTTTTTTTTTCCAAGCCCTATTCGAATTAAATATGGGGTTGGATCCTAATACATGGATCTCATAAAAAGATTGTTTTTTTAGTCAAACATTAGCGTATTCAGAGAAGAGATAGGACGTAGCCGTACCGGAAATGGATAGAGATCGAACGGATCTCGGGGTTACAGTATCCGGAGAATTTTCCGGGAAAAAAGTCCCGTCGAACATGTCGCCGGAGTCCGGCGGGTTTATGTTTTTAGAGAGAGGGAGAGAATCAGAAATGGTTTTCGGAGCAGAGAAAGAAGCAGAAGCTAAACTGATAAGGATGCGCGTTAAAAAACCAAAACAAAATTTCAATTACGTCCCTAACTGTTTCTGTTATTTTACTAAATGCCCCACTTGTTCTTTTATTCTCTAAATTGCTCCCAGGGGCTAGGGGAGACGCGGAAAAACTAAAATGAGATGAATAGAAAAAATGCTTATCCTAAAAAGAATATGCTCTTTTTTTCCTTTTTCTCTCTTTAGCTTGACAAAAGGAATAGCATAGAAGGGATTGGCTACAACATATGCTTCATAAGTCATAACCCAAAAATTAATTAACTCTATGGGTTTTTTTAAAAAAAACTTTTAATTTATTTAGATAAATAGTTTGAATTTTTTTATTAATTTATATTGTTGTATACATGTCCAAAAAAGGTTGTGTTTATTATAATACAAAAAGGAGTATTAATAGCAGTGAATTTTTTTTTATAAATAGGAGCGATATATATTTGTACATGTAAAATTTCACGCCCTTAAATTTCTTCGAATTTTGATAAAAATTATTTATATATTTGAAAATATATAAAGATTTTTCGTTTATCTATACTATCCTTTTGTGTACATTATTAAAGTCTTTTTATTTATAATTTAATTATTTTTAATATAAATATATATCTTTAAATTTTAATAGTCAATTTTTATCATATAAAATAAGGAAAAAATAAAATTATTTAATGAAACATTTAATCGAATATGTTTAAATTTTTGATAAGTCAAATATGTTTTTTAATACATTACATGTAAGATATTACTACGTTACATATAGTCACAGTCTTTAAGTGTAAAATAAAATATTACTACTATGGATAAAAGAGATATACTACACAATAACAATATTCATATAATAATTTATCCTAATCATAATTATTTAATTTAAATTTATTAATGAGGTTAAGGCTTTTTCAAGCGGGAATGGAAAAAGAATTTTCTATCAAGAAATTACAAATCAAAATTAATATGAAACATTAATGTGTATTCAAATGAGGTTGGGATAGGAAATAATTTTCAATTAACCAATTAGAGAGGATTACTATCAAAATTAAGGATAATCATAAAAATTTGTAATTTGCAACCACTTTCTACAGATGAAGTATATATCCAAAAAAATAGTAGAATAATCCAGACAATCAACCTTAACAACAAAAAAATTCAACCTTAATTTTAAAATATATATCAATCTTAATTTAAAAGAATTGTTATCAAGTATCAACAGATCGGTATCGTTTGATCTATAACTAATGTTGTTGATAACAATTAGTTGTCGAAAATTGAATTTAATTTGAATAAAAATCCGGATTTGCACCTCAAAATGATTGTAGCATTTTAATGTCCCCATCTCACCTCAAACACAAAATTGGTAATTACCAATTATGAAATAATCATCAACAAAAATTCACAATTCACTTCTCAGTTAAGGGTAATTAAGAAAAAAATTTCTTTAATTAATTATCCTTTTTTTGTAGTTGATAATGATTACAATACCATGTCATTCAATGATAATGATTACAATACCATATCATTCAATAATTATAATAATTTAAAATTGAAAAAAAAGATAAATATGTTCATAAAAGTTTTACCCTACATCCTAAATTTTATAAGTATGGCATATTTCTACAAAAGAAAAAATTCAGGCTATTACAATAGGGTTTTACAAAATTTTGGACAACTCAGAATGAAAGCAATGCATGAGGATCAATGCATGAGGATCGAGGAGGAAGCGTAAGAAACTTAATTATTGAATTGATATCAAAAATTTGTACAACTAAAACGATACTCTTTTAACCGAATTCGACCCGAGTAGGTTCTCAACCATCTGTTTTATTAATCGTTAATTAATTTATTGTTTATTCTTAATTAGATACCTTCATAATCACTAAAACAATAGCTTGTTCATTTTTCAAGCGATTAAATAACAACACATGAAAATATAAGAGAAGTTTATAAATAAGAGGAAGTAGAAATAGGAGTTTGGTTGGGGAGGTATGCAAAATAAAAAGGGGAAATTGGGAGAAAAGAAGAGAGATAGAATTCGTGAAGTAGAAGGCAATACTTGAATTGAAATGAATTAAGCAACAGAGTGGTCGTAGGTTTAACAACCTTCTTTTAACAGTTAAGGAAAATAATACACCGACGTTGTAACCTTCTTATCAATTAATGCTGATCATTTCCCTCCTTTTTTCCTTCATTGCTATGATCAAAAATTTTCCAGTTCCACTTTTTCCAAGAGGCCACTTAATAGAAATTAAACCAAACTTAATTAGGATATTGGTTCAACTTTTTTTTAAAGAAAATTCTATGTTAATTTAGTTCGATTCTTCATTTTTTTTATTTTCAAATTTATTTTTGAGTTAGAAGAAATTATAAACTAAATGAAGACTGATAAAATCAGTTTGGTGTTTGATTATGCTTCTATTTCTGTTTTAATTTGATGTGTTTTAATTTTTATTAACTCAGAGTGCTAGAGCTAAAGGGTCGAGAGTTCGATTCCTCGTGGGAGTCAATAAGTGATTTATCAAAAAGTTTTGTTAATTTTTTATTATTTGGAAAATGCACTTTTTTCCTCTTTTAATCTGTTTATTTAAGCATATAACACTGAAATAAATAATTTGATAAAATATTCCTAAAAGAGTAAAAGTACAAATAAAAGAAAATTTGAAATTTATTTTTTGGTTACACCTTTGTAATTTTTTCATATAGTATAAAATCTGGAGAAAATACATATTTCCAATTTCTATGAGGCTATTTTTTTCTAACATACCTTTGAAAAAAGTAAGACAATTTTTTTAAGACAATTGTTTTTTTCTTTACGTTTCAACCTTTCTTATTTACAAACACTATCACAATATAATATAAATATGGAGCTCAATATTCAAATTTAGTGGACAAATTAAATCTTTAAATAAATTTGGAAGTTCCACATAAATTGTTTTCATTCTATTTGATATATAAAATTTATAATTACATGGATAATTTAGACCAAAATTTTTTAAGAAAACTATTAATGGTCATGAAAAAAGTGAGGGCATTTTTGGTCTATAAGCAAAGAAGGAGTTTTTTTTTATCAAGAGCCAAGGAGGAGGTTTATGTAGCGTCGTTGGAGTGATTCCAATGTCAAATTTGTTGCTTAGTGGGATTTAATGTGAGAGGGCAATGCAAAATGATGGAGAACAGCTCATGCTTGGACAGCAACACCAAATGTTTTCATTCATGATCAGCTTATACATTATATTATAAAACAACACAACACCCTTTCTATCATAATCAATCTGATGCTTTCGTTTCTTGCTCTCTCTTTATTTCTGTTTATCAATATCACATGAACTCCTTTCCTTCATTCAACTAAAAGGGGAAGCTATATAATTCAGAAAATTAATTATTGAAAGGTACCAACAATCTACTTGTAAAATTAATTATTGTTTCTTTCCATCACCAACTTTTAATGTTAGAATTTTACCATTATATATTAGTATATACAATGATTTTTAAGGGTTTGTTTAGTTATTGTTTTGAGAGAAAAAATTGAGAACTTACTTTTAGATATATTACTTTATGGGCATTAATATTTCTTTTTTGTGTGTGTTTGGTTAGCGAAATAAATTCTTAAGAAGTGGTTTAACTGCTAGAATTCATGAACGACTGCTTGTAAGGTGATTGAATCTTATTGTCGTCCTTCTTTACGATTCTTAAACCTTGAAATTATTAAATTTTAGATTTATCCTGATCTTCAAAAAATATGTTTCTTGTCGCTCTAAAATTTTATTATTTTTCAAAATAAAAAAAAAGTTATTATATGAAAAATATGCCCATTGTATATTGCATGTTTGCAATATAAGGTATGTCATAATTATTCAAGTAGCAACTTAATTTGAATTCTATATTGCATCATTATTAAGCTAGGGTAATGTGGTAGGACTAAAAAGATATTGTCGGTCAATTTATGAGACCGCAAATTTGTTATAACACGCAAAGTATTTTTTATGAAGAAAACAATAGTTGCGAGGAAAACTTGTTCAAAATTATACTCCATGATTAATATAGAATATAGTAAAATAATTTAAACTTTACACGATTAAATTTAGGGCACAATTATATACCATGTTACATCATATGCACATATGTCAAAATGCAAAGCATTTTAGTTGATTAATTCAATTTTGTCAACAACATATATCCCACCAAGAAGAAATAATGGAGAGCAGAAGTATAAACTATCTATATACGGGGTGAAATTTAAATAAAAATTATAAATATTTTTCTCAAAATTAAAAACATATAAAATGTTACTGTAGTCTAATTGGTGTTAAAATTGAAATAAAAATAAATCAAAAAAATTGTGTTGTCACTATTAAAAAATACTCAAAAATTAAAAAAGAAAATTGAAGAATTATGGAAAAAAGTGACTCATGATATTAGAGGTATTTAGGGTAAGCAAAAGTGATAAACATGATGAATGTCTAATCCCAAATAGGCACATACTTGCACAGTAAGTAATCCATGGGAACCATAAAAATGTGGTACGAACACCTGATTTTAATTCACCTTCTTATAGATAATATGCAATCATATTGCAAGCACCTCAGGAAAATTTTCTCCTACAAAATATGATGGCAATTACGTAACCACCAAAAGAATCCATTTAAAAATTCAACATATGCGAATAAACTTGTAGTTCATTAGTATTGGAATAAACGCTAAAAATATCGTAGGTTCGATTTTCCGTAGTAACAAATAAAATGATTTATTGGAAAGATTATTCCACATATTTTCTCATGGTTTATATTATAAATTTCTAGGAAATTTAGGTGATTGATAAATTGGTAAACTACTTAGATCTCATTTAATACTACAATATATAACATATAACATTTTGTAATGATTGATATAAATAAATAATAAAAAATAAAGAGATAATATGTTTTTAATAAAATATTATATGTTATATGCTCCACAAAAATATGTTATAGGTAAGTGTTAACAAATGCTATAGTAGTGTGCACTAGATTCATGATCGACACACATATTAGGTTTTAGTCAACCCCATAATTAAGAATAATCTCTTGGTGTGTTTATTTGTAGAATATTAAAATTACATATTCATTATTCAAGTAAATAGTATCTTTTAAAAGACGTAAATTTTTTATTTTTAGATCTGCTTTTACAATTCACTTTCGCTATATATCTATTTTCACAATCTATCGCAAATAAATACACTTCCATATATATTTCACCAATTTGATATTAAAAAAAAATCCAGATTTGACAAAAACAAATTAAAGCATATAGAAAATTGCCCAGAATATCTTTATAAATGGCAGAGAGAGAGAGAGAGAGAATTAAACACATATGTTCTTCCTCCATTGAATAATTCATTTATCCAATATAAATCTGCTGTTCATGATGGACATGGTTTGGGTTTCCAACAAAGACATGAATTTCATCATTATCATTATTCTTATTTTCTTCATTCAATCCATCACTTCTCCCTCCGACACAAAACCCAAATTGTCGTATCGAATAAGGTTAATTTCCGGTACTAAAAAGTCCAAGAACCATATTTGACATGTGTTATTCATGGTGGTCAAATTAACACGCTAACTCCGAATCTAAAAACAAAATTAAGACAGGTGGCGGCGCAATTAAAACAATTGTTTGAACTCCTTTTTTTCTTTAAAAAAAAGTTCTCAGGTAGACAAGAAAAAGTTTTATTATATACATTTTATTTTTCTATAAGTCGTTTATTTGCTCTGTTTGAATTGAATTATTAACTTTTAAAGTTAGAATTTGTTTCAGTATTAATAAATTTTTAAGTTTATTAAGTTATTATTTTTTATTAATAATATATTGTATTATAATTAAGAAATATTACTTTTTATTAAACAGTTAATTTTATATGTCAATAATGATCTACTTTTATAATTTCTCATCATTTAATTTATCAGTAACAAACATTTTCCGTAACAAAGAGCGTCCTGTACATATACAAGGACAAAAATTTCCAATGCATAGGAGATGATAAAAATTAAAAAGAAAAGAAAAAAATACTTATCAAAGAAAGAAAAAAAAATGAAAAAGTAAAGCTTATTCAAGTACCAAAGTGAAGTTTAGAACTTTTTTTCATTGCTGTACCGTAGATTTCAATGCATTTATTTACAACAAAAAATATAGAAATTTATCCTTTTTTATTTCTAAAAAAATGGGAGTAATTCTATGTCAATGATAAGATAACGTCACTCTTCATTGTCCTAATGTTAGACAAAATTGGAATTAATTACGGCTGACAATTTGTACATAATTACCGACACTTTATTGGTAAACTTATGTGGTTAAAGAATCATTACCAATAAATTACCGGCAAAAATTATGGACAACATTCTTCGGTCGTCAAATTATTGAGAGAAAAAATTATATTTTTTATTATTTCTTGGTATTGATAGACTTTTTTTTTTTAATTTTGAGTGAAAAAAATTATTTTTGTCTTACATAAATGATCAACAGTTTCTAAAACAAATTTATTCACCTAAATAATTTTTATCTAATAAAAAAAATTCACTTCAAAAATTAAATAAGAATAGATGTGAAAAATTAAACAAAAATTACTACTTATAACTAACTTAATCATATTTTTTTAAAACTCTTTTTTATCTGAATGGTTTACCAATTTGAAACAGATAGAGTAAATTTTGATATTCATTTTTAAGTATATACTATAAATTTGGTCATACATAAAACATGACAAATATTTGAGTTACTTTTATCGAAATTCCCTAAGCTGGTTGTTTATTTAAAAGAAATATTTAGTATTCGAAAATGTTTGATTAAATAAAGATGCCACATATAGTAAATTTATTTTTTAATTATAAAACATAAAAATGTTATTCACATTGCTTTGCTAATATCAGTAGTGCCAAATTAGATATATTCATTTGAATTTAGCTATCATGCTTTTGCATTAGTATACTTTATCTACTTTTAACTATTTAAATTATGTTAAAATTAATCTAATAATTATAAAAGTGTCAATACATTAAAAGGTGTATGTACAACATAATAATTTTTTAATGTGTTGACAATTTTATAATCATCAAATCAATTTAAATTTAATTATAACTGTTAAAAAACGTAAAGCACAAATGTAAAAAAACAGCATAGCTCATCTCATATTCATTTCGACCCCATTGCAGTGTCAAACCTAAATTTTCCATTACATCCTTCAACGGACAGATTCAAATTCTACTAAAACTTGTGCTTCTTGTTTGATTAATAATTCCACTTATCACCGCCATAGAAAAAATAGTTTTTTCATCCAATTTAATAACATAAATAATTTTTTTGCATCATCTTTTTATTAAAACATCCAATTATATCCAAACATCTTTTTGATATTTCTATGGGTACAAAATTCTTCTTACCAAGTCTAAACACAACTCGAACTTAAAACTTTTGATTAAGGGATGGATAAGTTACTCCACTATAATTCTTAGTGGTTTTTTTTGGATTTTTGACATTATTAAATGCATAATAATTCTAATTTTAACTAATAACATGCAAAGCGTGAGTTCTCTAACAAAACCTTCTAATACTTAATTAAGCTAGCAAAATGACAGGATTTTAGTACAATTTGGGATAAGGTAAAACATACTTTAAAATGTGATAGATAATAGTATTCATAGAGATTTTGAGGGGAAAATTAAGAGATTAGATCATCTTCATATCTAATCATCTAGTTTTCTCTTTTCACTTTTTAGACATGCGTATATTAAAAAGTGTCAAAACACTTCTTCAACCATACCTTGTGGATTAGATAAATAAACTACCTTGGCTGATAAAAAAAAAGTTTCTACAAGAAGGACTTGCCCTCTGTAGTTTAGCCTATTTGGATTTTCATTGTTTACATTTTAATTATCATTTAAGAGTTGTCTTAGTTAAAAGCTAATTAATTACCATCTATCTTTTTGAGTGATAAGATAGATTGATAGACGGGTTTAACTAGCCTACAAAAATTGACCCCTGCACAGCCAAATGAGAATGCAAAACAATCACTTTAGCGAAGATATCAATCAAGACCTACTCATTTTTTGGTTAATTAGTTGATTTCTTTTAAACTAAAGTTTCCAACAAGAATAATTAATTAGCATATGATCAAGATTAAAATGGAAGATGGGGTTGGATCTTATCTCTTCATCATGTTCACAAACAAAAAAAGAGGAGCTAACAACTCCCATTGTGACACTTTTTTTGACATGAAAGCTCTACTACTTTCTTTTTTAATGATTTAGAAGAATTAACTATCTTGTCAATAATTAGGCACTTCATATAGGTAATTAGTTTCTTTATCATGCCTTAATTTTATTTTTCTTAATTTCAGATTTCATGCCTTCTAATGTAATTAAACCCAAATGGGCATTTATGAGGATATGAGATTATGGTTTTTTTACTGATCAAAAAAGGATTATGTTTTTTTTAAATAAGGTAGATATCGTTAAAGAAATATTACAATATAAAATCTAAACGATAGAAATTAAACAGCCAAATCTCTAAACTAATAATTTTGAATTAAAATTCAGAATATACAAGTTGAAAGTGAGAAAGCATATATCTACAATTCCAAGAAATTAACATCACTGAAAAATTGACCCAGTAAACGTCCTAACCGTTGAAAAAAAAGAGTAGTCGACAAAGTCTAAAAAATGAGAAACTGGGAGAAGTTTGTACTAAGAAACATTTGTGGTGGGTGCAAACGCAATGCAATGGAGTCTGAAGCAGTGAAACGCAGTTGGGTCGGTCATAAATCAAACAAACTGGACTTACTGGACCATTTTTCTGTACTGTTTTGCTGGTTAATCGGCTCCAGACAGAATCACTATTTTTCTTCTTCTTTTTTGTAATAAGTTTTTTTTAATAATAAGGTTATTGTAATTAGGGCTGGCCCCCGGTCGGGTTGGAAAGTTTTTTTTAGCCTTGTCATACGGGTCAGGCCAGACCAGGTCCGATTGAGCGGCCCAAATGCCCAGCCTAAGCCCGTCCATTCAAAAGGCCGGACCAGACCTAACCAGGCCGCAGACTAAATTTTTTACTAAAAAATATTAATTTTTTATATATTCTTTATCAAAATATATTTTAACATATATTTTATTATATAAATTATATTTTAATAAATATTAAATAAATCTTAAATTTATAATTAATATTATTTTATTTTATTTATAATATATTAAATTAATATTAATATATTATATATATAATATAAAAAATATATATTATTTATATAGACGGCCAGATCAAAGCATAAATTCAAATTCGGCCCACATGTTGGGTCAAAATGCCCAACCTTTAATTGTAATTGTTGCTCTGCCGTGGATCAGAAAATAAGAGGTTGGGGTTTTGCACATTGAAAAAGAGATTTTGACATAGCCTGCATGGGTGCCAAGCAGCCCCCACTCTCTGCTTCTGTTGTTATTATGCGGTTACCAACCTTATTTTTTAGCTTTTACAAATTAGTTCAAATGGTTGAATATATGTACACTTGCGTCTTATTTATTTGTATTCAAAATGTATGTTATTATTCATGTATACTGTGATTATGGCGACATTTTATATTATACACATCATAACTGTGTCATATCATCTATATATCAAATATGATTATATGTGACCACCAATTGATAAAAAAAATTATGTCAATTGTATTGTATCATAATCGTAAACTCACTCCTAATTATGATTTTTTAAACATGTATTAGTCTCTCTATTATTTTTACTATACAATTTATTACCAATTCACCATCTATTATATATAGAGATGACAATTGATACTCTACCCTTCGAGTATCGACCCTACTCGTACCAAACAAATGTGAGTATTGTCCGTTTTGACTGGTATGATTATGAGTTCGAGAATTACCCACATTTTACTGTACATGTACGGATAAAATATGGATATAACTTTACCCTATTCATATCCATACTCATACTTGTACACACTAAGTAATACACGTACTCAAGCCGATTACCTATACTCATACTTGCATATATATATAATATAATATATAGTATATATACTATATAGTATATATAATATCTGATTATATATAATATATATCAAATGATTACTATTATAATACATTTACATTAAAGTATTATCACTAATCTAAAGTATTATAATTCTAAATTGATAAAATCTCTAAACTATTATCTCTATTTATAATACTAAATATTAATTATTCTACGTCCATAATATTATTTGAAGCAAATTATTAATGTAATAACAAATCAAATCCAATAATTCATGAAATGTATTTTCATTGGATTTTGTTTGTTAAAACATTCAGATATTAATTTTAGATTTTTGTATTATATTTTCTACTTTTTATTCATTAATATGTCATAAATTTTACTAAGTAACATCTTAAAATTATTGACGTGTTATTACTTTTTAGGTTAATTAAATATATTTATACAACAGATAAACAAATATTCTATAAATAAGCGAATATGATATAAATAATGATTTTTGTTACCTATATATGGATAGAGTACAAATATATGATATGAATTATAAATACGGATAATAATATTTGCATACCCTACTAATATCCTATTCATTGTCATTTGTAATTCTATATCACTCGACTTACCAAAATCAGATATTTGAAATTTAATTTCAACGACAATTACCAAAAAAAAAACAAACGAAAACAACCTAACTGCTTCACGTTTTCGGATTATTTGCCTCAGCAGTCTTCGGGTAGCATTCCCATGTGATTGTTAACAATTTCCTTCGGCAATAATTTTTTAATCCCCAGGGTCGATCCAAGTTATACGTTAGTCTTTCTTACTTGAAATCATATTTTTTAGTCCATTAAAATTAGTTTATCATAACAATTTAATCACTAATACATATGAATATATAACAATCAAATCGCCAACTTAATCCAATAACAAAAAGAAAAAAAATGGACTTGGTTTATAAAAACTTAAAAACAAGGCCAGAAGTTTTAATTATCTAATAAAGCTATTTGAACTTTTAATAAAAAATAGTAATGTATTAGTTTTAATCTGTCAAGCATCGTACATTGTACTAAGAAATATATAGTAGTTTTGTCGTAATTTTGAGAATCCTCCCGCGTAGAAATGACTTTGAGTTGGAGTTAGACCAAATTTAAGATTTAATTGAAAGACAAAAACAGTATAATTGAGTGGTTTGAAAAATAAAAAGAAGTTAGATAACATCAAATCCATCGACCATAATCAATATGACTAAAACATGCACACAGCACACGTAATGGAATATGTCATCTTTAGTTTCATAATACGCGCAAATACGAAGAAAAAATTAACTTAATTGTGTACCGCAAGTTTTAAATCTATATCTATTATTCTTTCAACATCATGATATTTCACTATGAACATTTTGAAAGTCGCATAATTGTTACAATACGAAATCGGTAATTAGATCAAAAAACTAAAAAATCAAAGCCGAATCTATAATCACCTCCCTTCGTCACTGCATATATGAGTAGGAATTTTCTAAAATATTTTTTAGGTGCCTTTTGCCTTGTGTCTCTGATAGCATCATATTCACTCAATCAATTCTCATTTACTTCGATGAGGATAAGAATTAAACTAAAGAGATTTTACGCTTTAAAAAGGCTCTAAAATACAACTTTATAAAATATCTCCAACATAAAAAGTATTCTTAACATTTGAGTTACACAATTGATTACTAGACATCGTTTCAAGACAAAATAGGGGGGGAAAAAAGACAAGAGAAGCCGTATTACTTGTGGAAGTTGACTCCAGTAGGGACGAACAATTGAGTCTCAATCATGGAATTTATATTGTAAAGAGATAAGTCAAATTAATGATAAAGATTATGTATAAATAATATAATCTCTTAAGGAACCAAATGATGGGTTGATGAATTCGGCATTTGCTTATGGATTAGCCTCATATTGAAAGAGTGACTTGTGGCAATGGCATGCAATAGCAGAAATGTGTAGCACTTGCATAGTTTGTTGAGCTCTTTAAAACGTTACGTATAATGTCTAAAGATATACAAAGTGGATTGATATTTTTGACATCTAAGATTTCTTCCTCTTATTTATGACTTTATTTTAAATTCTTTATCTTTTCACCATGTGTTTTTTTAATATTCAAAAAGTTTTATCTTTTGACTAATAAGAGTCAATATGCTTATAATTAAATGGAGCAACATACATATTTTTATGATTTTTGTAAAAAAAAATACATTTTCTCATTATGAACAACATTTTACTTTTTCTCTTTTTTATGAATAATATTTTACTTTTTGCTCTTTTTTTAAGAGGTGAATTAGACTGTGAAAAGATACAAAAACATTAAAAAAAATGCAAAGAAAAAAAGAGGCAATAATTGAAAGAGAGGAAAATGGGATGGTTTGGTGGAGCGCACTCATTCCCATAGAATCTAACCTCATAAGTTCAAGAAATAGATATATAAGAATCCGAACTAAATACCTCTACTAATAAGGTATGTTAAGAAAATGGAGGAGATAGATTAAAAAATGAACAAAGAAAGAAGGAGGAGAAAAAAAGGATGATATTAACTAAAAAAAGGCTAAAATAAAAACTTATGGACTATTCAATGTGCTAATATTTTTTTGGTCGTATCAACTTGCTAGTATTAACTTTTTAACAAAATGTTAGTTATTTCTTAATATAAGATACAATACAACAATAGCTACTCATATTGCTTAAAGTGAAACGAGAGGTGATTGTAAGGGGAAGAATTTATATTAAACCTTTGGAAATAACAACAGTCAAATTGGTTGCTCTTCTCAAATGCACTCCCGAACCCTTTAAAAAGAACTTCAAAAAAAAGAAGAACAAGGAGAAGGCTTGTAAGAAATAAAAAGAAAATAAAGAATAATAGCAAAAAAACAAAGTGTAGTGGTGGCGGCTCGTGACTTTAATGCAAACAAGAAGAAGAAAAGAAAAGCTATACCTATATTGTATAATTCTTTACTTGGACGGTACAAATTAAGTGTCGAATATTCCAAAAAAAATCAACATCTGAACCAAACTTCTTCTCTTTATTTATTTTTATTTAGTGTTTGTCTAAAAAATAAGGGAAAAAAAGATCTTATCTTTTCCATATGGCAAGTGAAAAACGGCTGGTCATTAAAGAAAAATAATTTTACAATTTTGGGTATTGTTTGTTTCTGTATTTATTTAACTAAGAAATATTTTCTTCAATATTGTTTAGTATATTATTTTTAAAAATTATAGTGTAAGATAAGTTATTTTAATTATTCATTATTCAAAATAGTCTTTCAATCATTAATTATCAACAACTTAGGGTTTGTTTGGTATGGGGAAACTTTGGAGGGAGAAATAAGTTATTAGGGAAGACACTTTCCAGCAAATGGTTGGTTTCCATTACGTAATGAACTTATTAAGTTGGATATGAAAAGGCTTCCCATTCGTATGGGAAGTTCAAGTAATATGGGGAGTGAAGTTTTTTCTTCCCGAGTGAATAAATGACCCTCTCTTCCATCTATTTCATTTTCTCTCTCCCATCTTCCTCCTCTCTTTCTCTCTCTCACTCTGAATATACTCCATCACCATTGCTCTTTCTCTTTCTCACTTCCATCCCCTTCCTCTTCTTCTCCAAAAAATTAAATAGGCAACTGCCATCAAAGCCCTCTCTTGACCTACTCACATGATAGGAAGCATTGTGAGAGCATCACCAATAACCCCCCATTAGTTTCCAAGTCATGATACTCTCCCATCATGGACAGCATCATGACATGAACCACTTAATTTATATGAAGTGGAGTCTACTATAAAATGGACCCCACTTGTCACTTTACTCACTTATTTTTTTGTTTTTCTATTTTCTTTTCTTTTCTTTCTATTTTTTTTTCTTTTTCTTTTCTTTCCTTTGTTTTCTTTTTTTCTTTTTCTTTTTAATTAATTTATAAAACACTATAAATAGGCATCTTTTCTTTTATTTGTCAATAATTTATTCTTTATTTTATATATTCCTAAAATATTATTCCAACTCAAATAATAACTCACACAAAATATTTATGTTCAAGTTTTGATTATATTTATGTTCAATATTTATATGTTATTAAAAATATTAAAATATATTTTTGGTTGATTGAATAAGTGGAATAATTCACACAAAATATTTATGTCAAACAAATATTTTTATTATGATTTATATATTATAAATAAATAAAATAATAAATGAATTGACTATGAATCTCATATTAGAGTATAATGAAAAGTTAATCATTAGATAAATGGTATAATGAGTGAAGAATTATTAGATTGCGGATGTGACACACTCATCAAACTCTACAAGTATAAAAAGTAGAGATGCCCTTAGTTTCGTCAATTCTTTGTCAACTGCCAATAATCGAACCCATCTCTTTCAACCCAAGCTGGATTTCTACAAGTCCGAATCTAAAGATTGTAATTGGGTATATGCAGAAACAAAGCTTGAGAATGGGGTATGCGAGACCAATTTTGTGACTGTCGACGAAAAGAGAAAGAATGGGATATGCAAGACCAATGTTGTGACTTTTAACGAAAAGAGGGAGATTGTTCTGTTGTTTTTGATGGATTTTCATTTTTTTTTTCAGTTGCTATTTGAAAGACCCAAATGGGTTTCAATCAAGAGATGGGTTTTAACGTTTGCTTTGTCGTGTTGCTCTCATGTGTTTTGATTTTGGAGATGGTGGTGGTGATGATGACTGGTGAGAAATCGGGTTAATTGATTTCTTACTGAGGAGATAGATTTCAAAACGGTAATCAGTTTAAATAAAAAACAGGCTTTTCAAATGGAATTAACCAAATTTCGGTTTGGACGACAAAGGACGACAAAAAAAAAATTTCAGGATGAAAGAGAAGATGAAAAATGAATGGATTTATATTTTTTTTTATTAAAAATTGAATAGAATTTGGTTTTAGTTGAATAAATTTATGCAATTTGATTTTCATATTTAGGAATTGATGGTTTTAATGTTAAACAATTATTTTTTTCTTATTGTAATTTGATTTCTTATTCAGTAATAACACTGAAAAAATTATTTAAATAATAAATTAAACTTAGTAAAAATTTAATTACAAAATCTCATTATTCGTCATGCTCTTATAAAAAAATATTATAATCTTTTACAACTATATTAATTTTTTAAATTAATTATAATAATATTATATTTTTTCATTAACTAATAAAAAAATCACATTACAATCACTCCTATCAAGGAGTGTATTTTCATACACAAATATAAAAATCAGACTTCCCCAGATGAAATCTTTTGTAATTAACAATACTTTTCTTGTAACTAACTTTCTCATAAATTTCCATAACCATACCAAACGAAACTTTAAGAAAAATAACTAAGAATGATATAAATCATAAATTTAAAATGTTTCAAGAATTAAAACATCTGAAATTTGACATCGGAAAAACTGCACAAGAAATCGCAAACTAAATCTTAACCCATATAAACACCACAGAGGTCAATAGTGTCATCGTCTTGATCCTGCTATACAATTGCAAGACCAATCTAGTTGAGCAAGCAAATATGTAGCGCCACTACCGTTTACCCGTAGAGTCCGTGTAACTGAATTGACACACTAGTGGATTAGTCTATTTTTCAAAAGCACTACGGAAGACCATGACATTTCTGAGCCAAACTAAACTCACCCTGCATCAACTTTAATAGCAACCAACCCAAATGTCTACATTTATCAATAGCAACTAAAAAGCTATGACCAGGAAGAAAAAGAAAACTAACAAGCTACGAATAAGAAAAGGACAGACATAAAATGAAAAGCCTGTTATTTTCAGTTTAAATAAAAAAGGACTGTATAATCATATTGGACCACACCTCACATTCATATTTGGCACATACAAATCACCGATTTATACATTGTCAGAACAAAGCACATCATGTGGCCTCTGGTGTTCTGGAAAATCGCTATTACACAATTTTCTTCATTACTGGCCTGTATTCGGCAGCCAATAAGTTAAAGAACCAAGAAAGAGAAGTGAACTTTTTCTTCTATACAAAAACAATCTGACCTTGTTAGGAAGTTCAGTCAGTGCCAGACAGGCGTATCGACACCACCAGATTCAACATGGTTCATGTGTGTATTGCTGTCACTTCCATGAGGTTCGTCGCTCTGCATGCTTTTCCGCTTGCACCAACACAGAAACTGAGGAATCGGCCCATTGTCTCCGACCACCCAAGAATGATTTGCCACATCTCCTAGTGTTAACCTCCGCTTTGGATCTGTGTATATCCCACAGCTCAAACCAAAAAATTCAGGTCAAAAATGAAAAGGAAAAGAATGTTATTTTCTACTCGCGCTGTGTTTGGTATTGTGGTGCAAGTGCAATTAGCAGACAGAAAGATGTACAAACAGTTTTTTACAACAGTTAAAATTTGTCATAATCAAATAGCTTAAATTTGAAAATTATTTGATTTAATGTTATTATCTTATTTTTCTTAATATATGAAAAGTTTAGGATATCCTAATCTATTAAAAATTTTCAAAGTGTGATGAGTTATTTTTATTTTTTGCATTGGAAAAAAAAACTACAAATCCGAGCACACACACTTAAAGACCGTGATCAACTTTGAAAAAACAGTTTTGCCATCACCGCACAGTTCCAACCTCAATACCAAACAGACCATCGAGAGTTTTCATTAGACTTCAATACATTGAAATCTAAATGGTATATTAGATTGCCCTCACCTTTGCAAAGAAGTCCTTCAAGCAAGTCCCTCAGTTGTGGGTCCAAGTCACCCGGGAGCACCAATGGATTGTTCACAATCTGGAGACC
>CAODLS011093744.1:0-17843 GCA_948243855.1 Flueggea neowawraea | reverse complement strand
ATAGACTTGCACCCCTTGGCATTCATTCATCCCTTGGCCGAATTTTCTTAAGGTAAGAATAAGGAATTGCCGAATTTGTGAGTGTCACAATTCAAAGAGAGAAAATAATTTTATGAGCTTTAGAACAGAGATTGTAAAAGGTGCTAGTACACTGCAATCATTCCAAGGTAAGTTCGTTCATGTGGATACCTATAGCCATGTTCGTAGAAAAGCAACGTGATTCCTCAAAGGTAATTCGGGTTCTTGGTGCAAAGAGCTACACCAACGTTTCATACAACCGATCGATCGAGCCTTGGTGAAATGTAAATCTTCCAACCTTAATTATATATGTTGATATATATGGGTCCTTAGGGGAATTCAAGGCATTAAATTTTTGTTATATCCGCTGCCATGTATGTATATGAATGTCATATTTTAGCCGCGAATTCCAACAGGTGAGAGCTAGGTTTTCAAGGAAGAACGCTTTTGGAGCAATTTTCCATCAAGATTGAGAGGTTTCCTGAAGATTGAAGGATTTTCAATGGGTTCTATCATTCTCTCCTATTTTCCTTTCATTCTTGTGGTTATATTTGTTGTAATGATGAACCAATTTAACATGCATCTGGGCATGGAGAACCCTAGGATGAATTTGTGATTGAGTTTGTTGTTTTGTTCATTTGTTTATGAATTGAGACTCATCTATGATATATATTTTGCTATTGAGTTGATTTATGCTTGCGAGTCATTTCAATATCGACTGCATGTGTGGAAATCAAGAGATTCATTGCATGTTTAGAGTCATTCATATGTGAGAGGATTTGCAAGCAAACCTAGAGATAGGTTGACGTAAATCTTTCGGATTAAGGTCAAACTTAATATAGGAATTCATAAAATGAAGTAATGCAACATTAAGGGTTTTAATTAGGGAGATATTCCAGTTAATCAACTTGATGTTAGAGTTTAACTGACTTGAGAGAGAGGTTAACGTACTTTAGGAATTCCTACAATCCAATTGTGTAAACGAGTGAATGAACAATGAAGACGATTTTGCATAGGAAGTCCTAGGGGATAATATACTCGGATGCTACTTTTACCTTGATTGCTTAGTTTTCAATCTCTTGTTTGGTTGTGTTTGTTAGTTTGTTTGCTAGTAATTAATTAGCGTTTAGTTTAATTATTTCACCACTTAAATTGTAGGCTAGATAATAGGGAAACGATCATTACTAATACTCTAAGTCTCTGTGGGATACGATACTCGGTACTCAGGTCCACTTATTACAACCGATAGGTGCGCTTGCCGGTTACCAACTGGTATGCTATCCGTCTCTGATACTTCTGCTTATGTATTATTTGATACTGGTGCATCGCATTCATTGATTACATCTCCTTTTGTTGAGCATACAGGATTGGTATTGCATCAGTTAGACAAATTGTTACAAGTATCTTCAGCTTTGGGTGCTAAGATGCTAATTGAATCTGAGCTGAAGGGTTGCGTGATTACTAGTGATGGGCATGAGTTGGTATCTGACCAAATCTTGTTATACGTGGGAGAGTTTGATGTCATACTTGACACAGATTGGCTATCAACTTGGCATGAATTGGTTATCAACTTGGCACGCTACTCTAGACTGATTTGAAAAAAAGTTATGCTTTTGACTACCAGGTCAAAGCGAATTTTCTTTTCAGGGTGAGCAAGATAGTGTTGTCTGCAACTATGTATCAGTTATTAGGGTAGAAACGATGATCTACCGAGGATGCGAGGCATATTTGGCTTTTGTTTTGGTTGAGTCAGAGACACCAGAGTTGAGAGTAGCAGATGTACCAGTAGTTCGCGAGTTTTTTGATGTATTTCCCAAAGAGTTACTTGGACTCCCTACTGATCGAGAGATTGAATTTGCTATACAAGTGCACCCTGGAGTTGATCCGATATCAATTCCTCCACATCGGATGGCGCCAATGGAGTTGAAGGAGTTGGAGATTCAGTTGCGAGAGTTGTTGGACAAGGGGTCCATTCGACAGAGTATTTCTCCTTAGGGTGCTCCAGTTTTGTTTGTAAAGAAGAAGGACGATAGTCTAATGATGTGTATAGATTATCGTCAATTGAACAAGGTGACAGTGAAGAATCGATATCCACTTCCGACGATTGACGATCTGTTTGACCAGTTGCAGGGTGCTCAGTGATTTTTCAAGATCGTCTTGAGGTCTAGATATCATCAGTTGAGGATTTGTGGTGAAGATATCCCAAAGACTGCATTCCGGATTAGGTACAGACATTATGAATTTTTGGTAATGTCATTTGGTTTGACGAATGGTCCTGCGACATTCATGGATTTGATGAATAGAGTGTTTATACCATATCTGGATCGGTTTGTGATTGTCTTCATCGATGATATTTTGATATACTCGAGGAGTAGGGAAGAGCATGAGGACCACTTGAAGTCAGTTTTGCAAACTTTAAGAGAGCATCAGCTTTACGCTAAATTCTCAAAGTGCGAGTTTTGGCCTTAGAAAGTGGCATTTTTGGGACACGTAGTGTCTAAAGAAGGGATTATGGTAGATTCAAATTGTTAGTTTTGGTGTTCTAGTCCAATTATATATGTACATTGTCATTTGACTTATCATTTAATAAAGAGGCATTTCATTCATATCTATGATATATTATTATATCTTTTATGTTGATAAAATATCCATGAATAGTTTATTCTTCCTTATGTCATCAAATACGTTACTTGATAGTAAAACCCTAAGGTTAAAAGAATACTATTCTAAATGTCCCTAATCGATTATTATCATGGGAATGATAATGAATTAAGATTCGTATGTTACTAAGTGAATAATCACGTTTTACTGATTATGGATGTGAAGACATCACTTAGAACATATATACATGTTAGGGAACACCTATTGGACTAGCCCGCTATGAAAGTACTTCATGGATTAATGTCACAAGTAGCTTTCATGCAGTGTTGATTTTGAGTCATCTGACTAAAACTCACTATTGACTCCTACATGATGAATCACATATTTTAACTTAGTCAAATGTTATCGGTTATAGGATAATTATAAAGACTATGATTGGATATGTCATGAATCATGTAGAGGAGTGATAGTGAGAGTGACGAATTTGTTCCTCTTATGAAGAGTGATATCTTTAGGCCACTTGATGAGTATGATTGATGAAATGAATGCATACTCAAATGAACTGATAAAATGATTTATCAATGTCATTTGTTATATCAATCTACTTGAGATCAAGAAATGAATTAAGCACATAAGGTTGACATGTGACCATGCCTTATGCTTAATATAGATATCATGAGACAAAAGGATTAAATTTCAAATTGTGAAAGGTAAAACTCAGATCTCCGACATCCACTCAATTTTGGGTTGCCATAATATATTACTAGATACCGCTTATGGACTTTGGGCCTGCGTTTTGGGACAAAGGTTCATTTCCATTTTCAAGTGAGCCTATTGGGTCACACACTAAAGCAAGTTGGATCGGATCACAAATATTCTCTCTTTTGGTATTTGAATTATAATGATTAATTTGATTAATCATTAATGATTCGGGTTTGATAATTTAAGTCTTAAATATTATATAAGACATAATTCATTAATGTAATAGGTTTTTAATATAAATCACTAATTATTAAGATTAAACATGTTTTGGGTTTATTATTATGCATTTCATAAATTTGGCCCATGTATTTTAATCAAAGAGTCATTTATTTGATGATAATGTATCATATAACTAAAAGTCCAAAAACATTAAAAACCCTATGTAAAATTCGGCAAGCCTCTTATTTTGTAGGAGAAAATTCTACCATACACACTCTTATTTTTTAGGAAAAATTCTGCACATTCCAATTTTTTAAGAACCCTAATCTTGTGTGATATGGAGTTCTTATAATTGTAGGACAAGTAAGAAGAAACCCATCAAACCTATACTAGGGTTTCACACAACTCTCTTTCTATATATATATGTACATACACAAGGCTGAATTGTTGAATGGTTTTGAGGGCTTGGTCGAATTTCCACATCAAAAGAGAGAAGAGAATTTGTGAGGCTATAATAGAGAATCATGTGATAGTACACAAGACCAAACCTAGCAAGCTCATTCATGTGGATTCCTTTACACACGTTCTCACTAAGGCAACGGAGAGAAAGGGGATTTGGTTTTGAATACTAAAAACTACACCAACACTACATTCATTTGATCATTCGAGCATTGGTTTTAAGGTAAAAACCTAACCCTAATCTTGTATGCTGATGTGCAAGGATCCTTGGTGGAATTCAAGGTTTTAAAGGTTAAAAATTCTTGTTATTTCTGCTGCCATGTATGTTTGTGAATGTCATAAAATTAGTCACGAATTCCAACACGAAGAAGGTAGAAGCAGTACTCCATTGGGAAAGGCCTAAGACCATCACTTGGATTTGGAATTTTCTCGAAATGGCCGGATATTATAAGAGGTTCATTCAGGTTTTTTTCCAATATTGCATCTCTTATGACTCAGTTAACCTAAAAGGGAGTGAAATTTGTATGGTCTAACTCGTGCGAGCAAAGTTTTATGAACTTGAAGAAGTGTTTGACCGGTGCACCGGTGTTGACTTTACCGTCAGGTTTAGAAGGTTCGCAGTGTACTGTGATGCTTCGAGAGTTGGGTTAGGTTATGTATTGATGCAACATGGTAAGGTAATCACCTATGCATCAAGGCAACTTAAGAGACATGAGCAAAACTATCCAACTCACGATTTGGAATTAGCAGCAATGGTCTTTGCACTTAAGATTTGGAGGCACTATCTATATGGAGAGACTTTTGAGATATTCACTAATCATGAGAGTTTAAAGTATATCTTTGGTCAGCAGGATCTAAACTTAAGGCAAAAACGGTGGTTAGAGTTACTTAAGGATTACGATTGCACTATATCGTATCATCTCAGTAAAGCTAACATAGTTGTCAATGCCTTGAGCAGGAAGTCGATGGGTAGTTTATCCCATATTGTCACTGAGAGATAAAAATAGTGTCGGAGTGGAAGAGATTGATTGAGGATGGAGTTGAGTTTCACTTCCGTGATGATGGGGTATTGTTGGTCACATTGAGGCGAGACCTATTTTGTTAGATTGCATCCTCGAGGCAAATAAATAAGATGCCGAGATCCAGAACTTGATTGAGAAAGTCAAGTCTTCTGAGGTGCCGGGCTTCAGTGTTGATGATTATGTATTCCTTTGGCTTGGTTTGAGATTATGTGTACCATCTATGGGTGGGTTATGCGAAGAGATTATGACCGAGGGTCATAACTCTGCATATTCTGTTCACCCCGGATACATTAAGATGTATCAGAATCTCTGAGAATCCTACTGGTGGCCAGGGATGAAGAAAGATATATTCGAATTTGCCAGCTGATGTTTGACCTGTCAAGAGGTTAAGTTCTAACATCAGCATCCTTCTGGTTTGTTACAGCAGATGCCCCTACCGAAGTGGAAGTGAGATTGCATCACTCTGGATTTTATAGTGGGATTGTCGAGGACACTTGCTAGGTATGATTTCATTTGGGTTATCGTGGATCGATTAACCAAGTCTGCACATTTTTGACCGGTTAGACGACTTATGGAGCAACATGACTAGCAAAGTTATACATTGACAAGATTTTCTGTTTGCATGGTATGCTAGTCTCTATAGTGTTTGACAGATGGCCTCAGTTCACTTGGCAGTTTTGGTGTAAGCTACAAGAAGGTTTAGGTACTCAATTGGATTTTAGCACGGCTTTTCGTCCGTAGGCTAATGGTCAGTCCGATCATACAATTCAGACTCTGAAGGATATGTTGAAAGCATAGGCTATGGATTTTGGTGCGAGTTCGGATTCTTACTTGCCATTGGTAGAGTTTACATATAATAACTAATATAATTCGAGTATCGAGATGACGCCTTACGAGGATTTATATGGTAGGAGATAAAGATCACCTCTTTGTTGGACCGAGGCTGGAGACAGAGAACCTTTGGGCCCAGATCTTATTTTGGAGATGACTGAGAAAGTTAGATTGATTCAGCATCAGATTCAAACCACTCATAGTCGTCAAAAGAGTTACGCTGATCCGAAGCGTAAACAATTGGAGTTTGAGGTTGGTGACCATATATTCCTCGAAGTATCATTGATGCAGGATGCATTGGTCTGTTTGAGATTATTGGTTGTGCTGGGGCCGTTGCTTATGAGTTGGCATTACCGCCTCAATTTTCTTCTATTCACCCATTGTTCCATATATGCTTGTTAAGGAAGTATGTCCCTGATCCTTCGAATCTTCTGCCACCACAGTCTATTCACGTTAGGCATTATATATCATATGACGAGGCTCTAGTCAGGATTATGGACAGACAGGTCAAGAGACTTCAAAACAAAGATATCTCTTCAGTGAAAGTGATTTGGAGACATCACTCATATGAGGAGGCCACTTAGGAGGCCGAGGATGAAATGCGGAGCATATATCTGCACCTGTTCAACTCTGCATATCCATAGGTTGGTATCTCTCTGCTTTTGTCATTGTCTTTCCATCTCTGTATTTTCTGTGCCTTTTTGCATGTTTGGGTTGAGTGAGGTAGATTATTTTGTAATTCGGAATTGAGATTTCAATTTACATTTTTGCTTTGGAAATTTATGGTTGGTCATAGATTGGTCCCTATTTTGTTTGGAAATTCGAGGACAAATTTCTTTTGAGGGGGGAAGTATGTAATACCCCGGTTGTTTCGATTTGGATTCTGATAGCTGTCTAATCCAATTATGATTGATGTTTTTTATGATTGAGGTGTTGTTTGAATGTTGAGGATGTGTAATGATGCCATTCTCGTGAGGTTTTGAGTTGCCAAGCCTCAGTGAAGTTTTGACACATGTCTGGAAGCGAAGAGAAACCAAAAGAAGAAGGAAAAGGTGACTTACGTACCTGACATTTTTTCTAACTTACATGAGATGCAATGTTACATACCTAACATACAGACTTACGTACTTACATGGTGTTTCATGTATGTAAGATGTGCCTTACGTACGTGAGGCTCTGTTTCCATCAGTACAAGTTTTTTTGTCATTTCGCGTATGTGTGCTGGGTCTTTGCAAGATTCATGTATGTTAGACTTAATGTAACGTACATGAGGTCGGGTTCTGATGCATCTGGATGAAATTTTGACAAAGACAACATACGTGTGATACATGGTAATGTACGTGATGTATGTCTGACGTACGTGAGATGTGTATTCACGTACGTGAGGTGGGTTCAGACAGCCTTTAAAGCATTCGACAACCCAACGTTTTGCATTTATCACACTCCTTTTTCACTCAAAGCTCTCTCAACTCATCTGAGGCTTCATAGTAGTGTTCGTCCATTACCCCTAACCAATTTCTGAGATAAGATTACATCTATTTCTTGGATTAAACATCATTTTCATGCTTTGATTCTTGAAATCCATTTTTGAACGAATTCATTTGGGGTTCAGATTTTTGCATGATTATGAGTTAATGGTTGTTAGATGATGCTAGAATAAGTTGAATGAGACTTTAATTAAGAAGAATCAAGCCTTGAATCAAGAGATTTGATGAGTTCTTGAAGTGGGTTAGGGTTTGGAAGGTTTTGATCAATTTTGGGCAAATTTGTTGTTTGTTTGGTGAAATTGTTGATGGATTAATGTTTTTGAGGTTTAGATTGACCAATGTGTGTGATTGGTTTTGATTTTTGTTGGTTGAATCGAGACTTTGCGATTTTTGAGAATAAACTTTGGTACACGATATAGTTTTGTAAATATTCAGAAAGTCAAGCCTAGATTTGAAATTTCTGAATGTTGAAGTATAGTTTTGTAATTTTAGAAACATGAGCTCTTGATTTGTAATTTTGGAATATTTGGCTCAGATTTATAATTTCGAAGAATTAAGTACGGATTTGTAATTTCTGAGAGTTTGAGAGCTCATTTGAGGATTATGACTGCTTGGAGGACCTATTTATAATTTTTGAAAACTTTGAGGACTAGCTCGTAGTTTTACATGGGCTCGGGATTAAAATATAATTATACAAAAGATCTCTTTTTCTTGGTCTGTTTGTGGGTTAAAAAAGTCGGTTTTTAATTACATACAAATTAAGCATTACACATCATCACATGATTTTACTTTCTCTCTCTTTCTCTCTCTCTCTCTATTATATAATTGAAGAAGGCGTTTTTTCCTTTTCCATTTATAAATTACATAACATACTGTTTACTGTAAATTTCTGAAATGACAAATAAAAGCAATTAATATATCAAATTATTATCATCAATTTAAAAACCTGTCTTGTCCAATTTATTTTTAATATGTTAGTGATTTTTTGTTGGTTTGGTTTCTAGTATAATATGTCATTTACAGAGCTTGCTTGATATATTTTATATTTATATTAATACAATTATGTGTACAGATGCCCGTAGATTATAATATTGTGGTATAATACTTAATTGTATCTCTTCTCCCACCTTTGTATTGTAGCTTTAAGAGTGCGAAGTCATTAAATTTTTTAAAATTTTGTGCATATTTACTAGTTCATTGTTTTAGTGACCTAATTTATCAATAAAATTTAGACTTATCAAAAAATTGAAAATTAGGGTTTAAGAATTAGATCATAGCCTGGATATTGATTTTAACATTACAGCCACAACAGTACTTGCTACAAGAAGAGAAGCAAAAACCTTATGGAATAGTATCAGAGTAGAGAATTATTATGTTTAAACAAGCCTTCCAAGCAGAAAGGCCTAGGGTTTTGTAGTACTGTTGGGTTGACTAGGAAACTGCATGCATATCAAGCAGCGGAACAGGAACCTGCGCAGACACCAGGAACCGGTGGATAAATTAAAGGAGCTACGCAAACACAACCATCGCAGCATTCGGTTCCGGTGGTGCATGTTCCACCTGCGCCAGTGCAGTTTTCTGCAGATGCCTTTTTAAGAGCGATATCCTTTTCAGGAAAGCCAAAAGGCACTACCCATCGAGAGGCTAGTGCTGGTGAAGTCTCACTTGCCAGAAGCAGCATTGCCATTGCTGCCATGATGAAAACCAGTTTCTTGTGGCCCGCCATCTCTATCTCTCTCTTTCTCACGGATACACCTGTTCTAATTTAGTTGACTGAATTGTGTGCAGGCTTCTCATTCGGAGACCTTTATATAGAAAAACTACCGTAACTCGGTCATGAATACATGTAGAGCTAGACATAAAATATCGGCAGAGATGGATAAGACTGTGGCGCACGCTGGAGAAAGCATTTATATAAGAAAGGTACACTTCACTTAAGAATAACGTGCTCTGGTACGGACTAGCACTCACCGACAATCCGGGTAGATGTGATTCTTGGTTTGGAATGGGAGCGAACACGAATTATTGGAGGTGGAATGTTAGTTGCAAACTTGACTATCGGTTTAGACATAAAATATCGGCAGAGATGGATAAGCTCGTGGCGCAGGCTGGAGAAAGCATTTATATAAGAAAGAAGAAAGGTACACTTCACTTAAGAATAACGTGCTCTGGTACGGACTAGCACTCACCGATAATCCGGGTAGATGTGATTCTTGGTTTGGAATTGGAGCGAACACGAATTATTGGAGGTGGAATGTTAGTTGCAAACTTGACTATCGGTTTAGTTGCTACAAAAGGAACTAATTTAACTTGGTCTATGGTTAGTTCAGGTCTTGGATCCAAAAGTGGCCACCGCCATTAATGTATCTGCATATATGCCGACGATTTATTATTCTTAGAGCATGCATCTGGACGACAGGCTCACATACCCAACGACCCCAAGTGTGGCATTTTCAACAGTACTGGGGCAGACGACAGATTTGCTCAGCTGCCAGTTATTTCGCACATGTTATCCTTTAGCTTTTGTAATTAAATTAGTACGGTATTTTATATTTATTGTATAAATAAAATAAAAATATATAATTTAATAAAGTTTGTGATACTAAATAAATTTAGCTTGTAAAGATGACTTGAAAATAACAGTTGTTAATTTTTTTTGAAAAAATTCCAAACTCCTCAACGACATGTCGTTCGACGTCGTCTTCTCAATCGCCTCCACGCAACTCCGTATCCGCCTCAGTGTCATTATCGATTCGCCACTCTCCAGTAAGTCCCGCGTCGACCGTCTCGTCCACGTGGCATCATTCTACGGGGTGGTCATTGAATGTAAGCCGTCAGATGTAGTTGAATGGCGACGAGGGTTAGACGAGCGTGACAATGGAGATCATGCCAGCTGGCACATATGTCCAGGTGGCAAGATCTGGAGAAGTTATTGGAAAGATATGGTGGGTGTACGGACTATGATGTTTGTTGTGAACAAACTCTAACATGTTTTTAGCATATTATTTAGTGTTTTTTCCTTAAAAATTGAGTGAACTAATTTATTTTCATTATCAAAAATTTGTTCCATCGTATACCATACTTTCCTCTATTTTACGCTTTCTGAACAAATAGTCAATAGAAAACGAATATAGTAATCATAATCTTTTGGGTTCTAGCTAACTTTTCTAATTAGGAGAAGTTTAAATTTTACATTCGTATTCATTTAATTAATTCTCATTTATTCTAAAAAATATGAGAACTAGTTTAAGAAAATATTAGGCTTTAAAAATTCTTACTTAAACTTACAAATCTAGAAAATGCTTATTTGCTGTTTCAACTTCTCCATTGGAGTGGGGTGTAGCTATCTGTTACTTAGATTTCATTGATATTTGTCAGTGATGAATGTTAGTGGATGGACGGTTTGGTTTTGGTCTCCTGTGCATGGGGTGGTAAAAATTGCTACTAGTTTGAAAATCATCACGCAATTATTGGGTGTAACATTAAAAAGATATGTACCCAGCATAGTAATCACAGTAAGTTAAGCAAAAACTTTACATTGCTTATTTGCTTTTATCGGTGAGAAGTGACGTGAAGATGGCTAGCTGGCTTGTTTTTGAAAATTAAAAGCCAACCACCCAGGTAGAAAGTGGAAGAAATATTAAGAACATGAAGGTTAAAAAAACCCACATACCAAGGCTTTCATTAAAATACATGCCTAAAACTCTCTCTCTCTATATATATTAAGAATGTTAAGAAAAGGAGAAAATTAGTTATCTCAACTATGGTGAAATAAGATGATTTAGCTTTATAGCATTATTACTTGAAGGATACGTATGGAACGCAGGTGTGAAGTTGGAGTGGTTTTTATTTTCATTTGAATAATTTATTTGAAACTTGTCCGATAATTTTTAATTTATTAGCTGATGATAAAGAATAAATAATTAAAAAAATATTCAAATTTATGTTAGGTTTTTTCAATTCATTTTTGTGTTAGTTCAGAGTCAAAGGTTGTATTTGATAGAATAATTGATAAAATTCAATAAAAAAGAATATACAATAATTTGGTTGTCATCTTATAATGTTCTAAAATAAAAAAAAAATCGATTCATCCCTTAATCATTCATACATGCATATATATTGGTACACATACATTCATATCCATGACCAAAATTACATATACACGACCATGCATTGCATAAGATATACATAAGATATGTGCACTAATATGACATTGCATCTGTCATATTCTGATTTGTCCATATGATTAAAGAATATTTTAAAACAACTTACGAGAGTCATTAATTGTTTATTGATATGAGAACCAAGATTCAAAAGTCAAATAGTTAGGAAAGAGGGATAAATAGGTAGTTTTGTAATTATATCAAGATAGTTGTATAAATAAAATCATTTGGTTACTATTAAAATCCGATAGATTTAGGCATGCTTATGTGTAAAAAATATAATAAAAGGAGTAGATAGAAATAAGAAATATGGAAAATTCTCATTGGACCTCTTAAGCAACTTGCCACCTCATTCTTAAGACAAAATATGATAAAACCAGAATTTAACAAGGAGAACATAGTCATTTTTTGTTCAGTACATCTAGAAGAGAGAAAACAAAAGCAAAATGGGAGAAGAAAGAGGGGAAGGATAGATTTGGTTAGAAAATTAGATACGAAATCTAGAACACGTTAATTTTGCGTCTACTGCATCCTAGGAACAAAATAAGTGATTTTCTCCATTCTTATCAATTTAATAGTTATTGCAATATATATTTGTGTGTCTAGTATATTTTTGTAAAGTTTCAAAGCCAACATATGAGTATAATGGACTGTAGGTATGAATAAGTGTAGGGATATCTAAATTGGAAATCATGTACGAAAGGTGTAGTTTGATAATTTGTATCGACGTCATTTAATTGAAGTAGAGTCTGGCTTTTAGTGGAAGTAAACCATTATATGAATTCTCCATGCGGCTTAAATTTGAGAACCGAATGAGTACGTTTGGGTTGTTGACTTGATAGTACAACACAAAATGTCCAAAATACGTCAATAGGCTTGATTTACGCCCCGTCAACTACCATTGAATATTAGACGCCTATAAAAGTGGTCTAAAACATATGAAAATGTCTTAATTCATACCAACTTGCATATATAAGTACATATTAGAAGTGATGACATTAAAACATTCATCATATGAGCATTGCATGCATATAACAATACATATGCATTTTGGATTGAAAGAAAATTGTGTGAATATGTATATTAGGTGAGAAAGGCAGGAGAGAGGCTCGAGAGGTGAGCCAGGAGGCTCAAAATTGCTTTGTCTTGTGAGTGAACCTATTGCATGCCTTACATACTATATTTGTATATTGTCTTATATATCATTATTGCTGCTAACTTATACAAGATTAGTGTATGATAAATTTACATAGTCAATCAAGCAATTATTTCTAGCATTTTTACTCTATGTGTGCTTAATTGACGATGAATTTATACACTTTTCGTTGTTATACAGGGTGGATAAGAATGCATGGAATATGGAAGAAAAAAAGAAGAAAAAGGCAGGAAAAAGGAGTTCAAAAGTAAGTTAGAAAGATGGGAGCAAGTAGAAGAAAAATCAGTTCAAGGCCAACCACGAACATGGCAAGAAGCAAAAGAGGACCATGGCCGTGGCCTTCACCCACCACAGTTGTTGCCCTTCCAAATGGAGGAAAGAGAAATTGATGGGTTTTAGCAAGGAAGTGGGACCAAGTGCATACCAAGGGAAATTTTTGAGATTTTGTGGGTATATTAAAGGGTATAAATACTCCTAAAACTTACTCTTCTACACACCTTACATCATTGTAGAAAACTTTTATTATCTTTGCTCTTTCATTTATTTTCAAGAACATTCTTAGGGTTTAGGCAACAAGAGAGAAAGCTCTTGAGAGACCAAAGGATTCCTCTTGAAGAAGGCTTGGAGAGCCATCCTCTACATCAATCATTCTTCTTTTTATTCATATTTGTATTTGGTGGCAATTATTTATGTTTATGTTTATTGTTGTATTTCATTTTCCTTGATCATGGTAGCTTAAATAACTAGTTAGTGCCTAGAAATGTAGACTACTAATGACTATTTACTTGATTAATGAATGGTATTGTGTTTTAACTTCTATATCTTCTGTTATGCCTTGGATTTGATTCAATGACTTGTCATTGTTATGCTTGATCACTATAATGATATTAATGACAAGTCTAGGTGAAAGATCGAAAGATAAAGTTTAATGAGATCCACAGGCATTAAAGTTACCTAGCTTTGGATAGACATATTCTTTCTAGGTAAGGTGTTCGATAAAATTCCTACGAAGTTTAAAGAATCTAGCTTGGTTAGGTTTAACCGAAAGGATTGGCCTAATAAATATAGACATAACCTAAATAAACTTGAAAGAGCCTTTAGGTGAGTATAGTGAAGAGAATGCTCTTAACCCTATAAACCCCCATTCGTTAATACAGTAAATATGAGCTTTGGTTTAATCTCGAAAGTCTTGATGCTTAGTCTATTATTGATTATCTCAAATCAATTTTTATTCTCACTTGCTTGCTTCGGTTAATTTAGTGTTGCTTAATATAAAAAACATTGAAAATCAAACCATGGAATTTATTGCTTTCTCTTTATGAATTGGTCACTTTTAGCACTCACCATCATGGATTCGATGCCCTAGGAATATTACAAACGTTAAAACTACGTCGACAACCATACACTTACGATAGTGTTGATTAAAGATACACATAATTATTGGCATTGGTTATTGTTCCTGATCTGATTTTGTGCTATAAGTGAATTTTTATATGATACGCACTCGAATATTGATAATGATATGGGGGACACAATATATGAGTTATTGGAATGTTATTGAGCTACATTTGTGTATATGTTTTTCATTTAATTTCATATGGCTTAAAAGGAATGATATGGCTAATATGCTTGGTATTTGTAATTTTATTGGAAATATTGGTTATATGAGAACGTAGATGAAATTACATGTTATGTTGAGTAAAACTCGTATGAGCCACCTCTAAAATCCATTCTACTATATCGACTGACCAACAATTTATTTGATATATTTGATCAGACCTACGAGTCAATTCTATCGGATGTGGCTAGACCTTTGGACCTCTTCTATTAGTATTGAAAAGATCCTTGAGATCTATTATAGTGGAAACTCGGGGCAATGCTTGACATATTGGGCAATTATCGAATTAAACAGACTTCCATTGCATATTTATTGTATCTGAATAATTTGTTATCTATTGGATTACTTGTATATATTGTAATCTCACATAATATTTGATGTATGTTGAGTTCCTCATTGAGTTGCGACTTATATAAAGTGCCGAATTTTTTCAAGTACTAGCAGCTTAGTTTTTGAGTTGATTTTCAAACTTGAACATATAGTGACATGACAGAGGTCGAGATGTCGTGTTCTCTCTCTCTTTCTATCCTTAATACGTGCATGTAGGGCTTAAGGATGAGATCTTCATTGATCATCATGCATTGTACTTTTGTTTACCAGGCTCGGCTTGTACTGTATGATATATACTGTATGTTTACGAGTCTTACTAGTTTAATCTTGAACTTCTTACTGTGAATTTTTTATATATGTAAATTTCTATTCATACGAATATATGTTATATGAGTACGAGTATTATATATATATATATATATGTGTGTGTGTGTGTGTGTGTGTGTGTGTGTGTGTGTATGTATATATGTATATGTATTTATGTATTCATACGAATATGTTTTATTGGAGTATGGGTGTCATATATATGTGTGTGTGTGTGTGGGTGTTTGGATTTTACATTTGAGTTCACTGTTAATTTGATTTTTGGTTACAATATTTATTATCATTTTCTAGTTTCATCTTAAATTTATGAAAACTGAATTTATAATTCAAAGTACATGTTCTTACGAATATGAATTTTAAAGATGCAATTCAAAAACTACAACCCCCAACCCCATCAAAGCTGGATGGGGCACATCTACAAGCTGTCAAAACTCGATTCCCTCAACCTCGTTCAATCAACCCTCAACAATGTTTTGAGGATGCCCCTAAATCATTGATAGATTGTGGAAGCGATCAAAGATCTTATGCAAAGGCGGTTCTAGGCATTAAGGTCCAATTCCACATGTCGTTGTTCAAAAGGATAATTTTTGGGTTGAATGGTCCTCCATTGTTTGAAAAATTAGGAAAATTTTACTCATTGCAAAGAAAATCTTGGATGCAAAGGGTATAACTCATGATCGGTTTTCTTTCTTAGGTGCCAAGAAAGTGCTTATTTCATTCTTCACTAGGGAGGATCGGTGTCTATTCTTATCTTTACAAACTGATTCACTTTGTGATTTCTTTATAGAGTTTTATCATTATGATCTCGTTGTTGCCTAGAACAACAATTAAGCTGAATGGTCTTCAAATCTTCATGTTAATCATGCAAAACAATGAAGATCAGACTTCAACGGTTGGTTCCCCGATGTCTCTCCGACGCTCAAGTTAGTGAAGTATTTGAGAAAGAGTTTTGACAGAGTTTTGGTATTCCGAAAGCAAGTGAAGCATACTTAAATAAAGATGAGAGCTTCTATTTATAGGTGATAGGTAGTCTGTTATGATCATTAGAAGATATTTTTACGTATCAAGTGATGACTTCCTCATCTTTTTTCTAATTTTCTCATGTTTCAACAAGAAGTGATAATAACGAATCTGTTTATCACTTCAGATCATTGAGTTTCTAGAAGCTGAGTTACTTGAATACTTGGACTTTACTTGAGATTCTATCACATAATGCATTGGGCCTTGTTGGGCTTAATGGGTCTCAACCCATGTTACACCAATAGCTACCCACTCCTATATTTGGATTTTCCAAATGTAAGAATAATTTCTTGATCATAACTAAAATAGAATATTTTTTGAAAATTTTGAATCGTCGGAGTATAAAAAGTAAGGACCTTTAGGGTAATTTTTGTTTTGTAAGGAGCATTTTTCTAAATGCTATAAATTTGAAGGACTCAAGATGTCATTGTGCAGATTAAATTCTACTTGAATTGCAACGTTAGATGTGTCCTGTGAAATGTCAATTTTATAGTCCTACTTAAATTCTTATTGATTGGCTTCATAATTTTGATAAACCCTAACTATATAAGCTTAATTCTTTTAAGCTCGGCAGCCACATGTTTCTTTTCCTGCCAGTAGGTTTGATTTATTGATTATGATTGATAGCTGCATTATTCGCTTCTCTTTGGCAACCAAGAAATAGAGGTTGTTTTCTGTCTCTGAATCTGAATATATTTTCTGGTTCTAGGCCGTATCACCATCATGCCTATTTCTTTTTATTCTCTTCATGCTCTGCATGCTCTTCATGCTTTTCATCTTTTCCATTTTTGTTTCAAGATCCAGTATCAGGCATTTTTTTTATTAACACTTCTCTGTAATATTTCTTTTTTTTAGGAGGTTCTTGAAGCCACAAAGAGGGATATTTAAAGGTTAAATTTTTGTTTCTTCTATTTTTTTTTTTAAATTTTCGTTGTTATGCCTTGTAGGATATTATGGTTGTTATGGTGGCTGTGATGCTTTGATGTCTGGGTATGGAGAGGAGGAGACGAGTTTGTTTGTGAAGAGAAGCAGGAGTCCTTCTTGATTACAAATAATCTTCTCGCAAGATATAAAAACCTAAACTGGTTTGTGTGCTTGTGTTGCTTGACTTGGTGTTGGAGGTGCAAGCTTCAAGCCTTGTATCAACATAAATTTTGTGGAATTTTCAGAACGAAGCTCATATTTTTCCAACCCACCTCAAGAGATCTAGATTAAAGCCCATGCCCGTAGCTCCATCTCGAAATAGATAATTACACTATAGCGTCCGATGTTAAGCTTTCCTTACATTATTAGGTGGTGGAGAATTTTTCTTAATTTTGAAATCTCAATTCAATTCCCACAGTGGTGATTCTTTATCCATACTAACTAAAGTTCTATTTAGCCTTTAATTTTTTTTCCTTCTCATTTAATAAAGTTGTTTTCTCTCTCCTATCTCTCCTCTTCTCCCTCTTTCCCTCTCTCTCCTTCCCTCCCTCGTCTCTACCATCTTCGTCTCCTCTCCCTCGTCTCTGCCATCTCTGCCCCATCTCCCTCTTTCTCCACTGCAGATCTATCGTCTTCTTCGTGTGGTTGTCTCTTCCTTGCGTCATCGTCGTCACTTCCAGTTTTGATTGATTGGTGGCCAGATCTGATTGCTTAGGACAGCGGCCAGATCTGGCCGCCGGGAGCAGTGGCTAGGGTTCTCTGAAGCCCTAGCCAATGTTCTTCTTTTTTTCCTTTATGTTTTGATAAAATTATTCTTAAATGATAATATATTCTTTTGACAAATTTTCAGAAATATTTATTTAAAGGTTACAAAAATTTATTTAAGATATAGTTGAATTTTTTGCAATGATTTACATTGAGTTTATATAAGGTTGATTTTTTAGGTTACTAAAATAAGTTGTTTTAAAA